>WYDI02025384.1:0-42721 GCA_009867235.2 Psittacus erithacus | reverse complement strand
GGCAGGTTTAGATGGAGCTGAGGAACAATTCCTGCCCCAAAGGGTGCTCAGGCATTGGAACAGGCTGCCCAGGGCAGTGCAGCAGTCACCGGCCCTGCAAGTGTTCCCAAACCATGCAGACAAGGTCCTCAGTGCCATGAGTTCATGGTGGCCTTGGCACTGCTGTGAATGGTTGGATTTGATGAGCTTAAAGGGCTTTTCCAACCTGGCTGATTCCATGATTCCATGTTTCAGCTGGATGGGAAGATGCCACTTCCAAGGTGGGGATGGGGACAGGCTGGACCACCAGCACAGAGCTGCAAGCGTCCTCCCCATCACCTCCATGCCAGAGAGGAGCCCAGAGCTCTCTCCACCGGCTGATGATGGAGGGATATAATTCAGTTCCAGCACGAGGTGCTCTTTGTAAGAGGAATGGATGGAGGAGCTCAGCAGCCTCTCATTTTTAACGGGTCCTTGGAAAAAGCCCTGGGGGAAGGGAACCAGCCAGCTCAGATCAACTGAGAAAATCACTGCCTGTGAAGAATGCCCATGGGCAGCGCGATTTGGGAAGCAGGGGACAGGCACCATGAAGCAGTGCTCAGTCCTCAACACTGCGGGTAGAGAAAAGGGTTTAGCAGTGCAAGGACCAGGGGGAAAGCAAAGCCTTGGAGCGCAGTGGGTCTTGCCAAGGCCTGTTAATAGCATTCATTTAACACATCTCCCACAGCACAAGTGACACTAATCTCTCCGCGGGAAGGGAGCGGGGACAGGGAAGCAGGGGCTGCTGTCAGAGCTGGGCTGACATCGCACCAGCCCAGACCTACCCCTGACAGCTGGGGGCTGCTAATTTCCAGCCCTTCAGCATCAGCCTTCCCCCATCTGATGCCAACCGGAGCCCCATTAGCAGCGAGCACCAGGGGAGCCCGACTCCTGCTGTTAGCAGATAATGCCATAAAGAAGCAAATAAAGAGGGAAACCGCTAATTGGATTCACAGGTTTCTCTCCAGTGTTCTGACAGAGAGAAGCGAGCAAGTGACGTTATCTCCTTGTCACAACCCTCAGGGGGAAGCTCAGTTCAGGACAGGAGAGGGACCTTAAAGCTCATCCAGTTCCATGGGCAGGGATACCATCCACTAGAGCAGCTTGCTTCAACCTGGCTTTGAACACTGCCTGGGATGGGGCATCCAAACCTTCTCCATTCAACCCATTCTGGTGCCCCAGCACCCTTGCAGGGAACAGCTTCTCCTCCGATTCCATCTCAATCTCCCCTCTGGCAGCCTCTGGAGCCCTCCTTAAGAGGACAGCATTCGCTGGCAGCAGCTTGACCCCGTGCCAGCCACCTCTTGGCCTCCGTGGCATTTGAGCATGGTGTTAAAGTGGGGTGTGAGCAAGGGATCCTCTGCTTTCCGGAAGAGCCAGAGGAGTTCTCTGCTTTCTACTATGGAAAAACACCGGGGAACATGTGGCCGAGAAGGAAACCTGACTTTCCCAATGGGTTTCTTAACGCTGCCCTTCCCCTCTTCTTTCTTCTCCCCCTTTCTGCCTGCTCAGAACCAGCAGCTTTCCTATGCTGAAGGTGCTGCTGCTCCTTTGCCCCATGTCCTGGCTGAACCCAGCATTCCCGGTGCCTGGAGCACCATATCCCGCAGTACCAGAGCCGGGGCTGGCGGCCAGCTCCCAGGCGGAGCAGGCAGGAATGTCGTCTGCTCGGCAGGACGCTGCTGGGAAAGGGCTTGGGGAGGTTCTTTGATTTATTACTTCTTGCTTTAAGGTTTGTTATTTGCTTTTTCTTCTCTAAACCAAGCCCCCGGGAAGGGGGTTGGAATATCAGGACATTTGATCCCGAGTGTATTATAAACCCTAAACGATGGCAATCTGGCCATTATTAAAATACCTTCCTGGGCAGCATCTATCTAAACAAGCATGTCTAGGAGGTTGTTTTCATTGACTCCATTTCAGCCCTGTTACTCGTAATGACCTGTCCTGTTGCCAGGAAGCAGAAGAGCCTGTAGGGTTTGGGACAAATTGATTTCAGGGCGATGTTGCTCTGCAGAGGGATCCAAGCCCATTTCTTCCCCCACTTTGCATGGAAAGCTATTTTTCTTCCTCGCTGCCTCATCGTAGCCAAGAAAGAGGCTCCGATGTGAACTTGCTTGGCAAGACAGGGGGATGATTGGTAACTTCATCTGCTGACTCCTTTCTTTTCTGCCTTTTTTAACTGTTCAGGGGGGAAGTGAATGGCCTGAGGAACTGGGATCCTCTCGTGCACAGGGGTAGGGTTGGTTTTAGGTGGACACTCTGTTTAGCCTTGCACACATCTGCCTGCCTCATGCTGGGTTCACCGTGATGCTGAGCTATTGCTGGGGTCAGACTGGCCCCATTTCTGCTTTCTTGTTGTCCCCCCCAGTCTTTCCAATGGCAGTTCCCTGTGTTCCCGTTGAGCCTGTGTCTGTCTCCTTTCACCCAGAAGGAAGCCAAGTGCCCTGTCCTTCCCTTGGCCTCTGCTGAGTATTCTTGCCAGTGGAATGGTCTCATTAAGGCAGAGTAATTAGCAGTCCCTTGGCTGCCCTCCATGCAGCTCCAGCTCTGTCCCTGCTCTCCCCACCTCCAGTGCCGCAGCCGGGCTCGTGCAGGGATACTGTGGGGCTGAGCTTGGTGCTGGGGATGTGCCAGTGGCCCCTGAGCATTCCCTTTGGGATGTGCTGCGACGCTGCACTGGCCGGACAACGCGCAGGTCCATTGGGAAGGGTGATGCTCTGGTACCTTCCATTGCATGTCAGCCGACGGGGCTGGTTTTACCTCTTGGGGAGGTTTGGCTGGTGCAGAGGCCACAGGGATCCTTCCGAGCATCGAGTCAGACATCCTGGCCGTGGGCCACCGGCTTCCACCCAGCGGTTCCTCCTGAGCTTAACAAGAGGGGGTTTAAATTGGGTTAGTTTTTAGCCTGCTTTTCTAAGGCAACAAGGCTGACGTGATGGCGGCGGCTGCCCTGGCCGCTGTCCCTCCTTCCCTTATGGAAGCTGGTGGCTCCTTGCACAAGAAGGTGTCTGTTCCTGGTCCCTCGAGGGACACGGGGTGTCCGTCCATCACCACGGGGCTGGAGTTTGTCTTCGTGCCTGTCCTGTTAACATACTTCTAATTAAGGAAAATTGTCCCCAGGAGCAGTGTTTATCCATGGAGCATGTTGCCATCACAGAGACGGTCTTGTTCTCCGGAGGGGGGGAGAAGGGATGTGTGCGGAGGGAAGAGACACAAATTCCTCTGGATTATGGTATTATGTAAATGCAGCGAACGGATCATTCCGTGTAAAAAGGAAAGTAGGAAACCGACGTATTTGCAGAGCCCTGGGGACCGCATTCCTGACGAGCCTCTGCTCCTCTTCTGGAGGCGGTTTGGAAGCGGAACATGCGGCAGCTTTTCCAGGCTGGTTTTCCGCAGGAGCCACTCGCCTGGTGCTGGGTGGCTCATTGGATACCCCTTGCCCATTGGGCTCGGGCTCACGTGGCTTTGCCAGGAGCAGGAGGATGCCTGGCTCCAATGTGGTACCCACTGGTGCATCTTCTGCTTGGGACTGCATGGTTGTCCCTGTGCGGGTCACTGCAGCCCAATGACTCAGGCGTTTGTTCACTGCTGGGGCTTGTGTTAGGTCTTAGCCACTGTAGGTGAAAAAACCCTGTGGGTTGTTCTTAGTAGATGCACTTGAACATAAATGTTCTTAATTTAAAAGCAACATGAAATGGCATCAGCAGAGCTCAGCGTTTCGTAGAATCTTGGAATGGTTTGGGTTGGACAGGACCTTAAAGCTCATCCAGCTCCAACCCCTGCCACGGGCAGGGACACCTTCCACTAGAGCAGCTTGCTCCAAGGCCCATCCAGCCTGGCCTTGAGCACTGCCAGGGATGGGGCAGCCACAGCTTCTATCCCATGTGCTTGTGCAAGGGGGAAAACGCACCTCAGCAGGATGGGGACCTTCAGCAGCACCGAGCGCTTATTTCCAAGCTCTTTGCACCTTCCCCACTAAAGATGGTTTCACTTCCACTCTTGGCTGTGCAAGAGCCCGGCTTTGCTGCCGAGCTGCACGCATCCCAATGGCAGCTGTTTCGGAACTGTGTTGAAATCCATGTTTCTTAGTCGGGGAGAAGATTGCGCGTTTCCTTCCTCCTCGTGTCAGGCCACAATTGATGTATTTGCAGACTGCACAGCAACTGATTCATGCCGGAGCAGAGTTATGTGCTGGCTCAGCAAAGCTCCTTCCCCAAAGAAACCCACAGCCTTGCGGTGCTTCACTGCTCCTGGGGTAAATCAGATGCTCTTTGGCTTGGGTTAAGGGAGGGAGAGCCTCTGGGGAGGTGATGAGCCACTTGGATCAAGGAGCTCTTTTGAGCAGGATAAGATGCTCACAGCCCCCCTTCAAGCACAGGGTGAAATTAGGGTTGGGAAAGGGGGGAAATGCTGTTGCTGAAGGTGTCAGGGGAGAGTCGATGGAGCCAAGAACTCCTTGAATGGAAGCTGGATGCTTTGGCTGCCTCTTGGGGCTGTTACTCCCCCTAAGGATGTGCTGGTAGCGCTATGGCAGGTCTCAACCTGGTATAAGAGGAGGCTGGGCTGGAAGGGACACCCGGGAGCCTTCTCCATCCCTCCTGCTCCAGCTTCTTGCACTGGTGGCCATGAGAAGGGAAATCCAAGCCCAGGGATGACTTTGTGGCAGGGACCTCAGCAGAAGCTTGGTCAGGGGTAAGTGGCTTCGTGGTGAGCAGGAAACCAGGAAACATCTGTGCGGGTGGGTTTCGGGGTTTGCTGAAGTTGCCGTGTTGAGCAATGTGCTGCTTGAAGCTGACCTTTGTAGTGCTCCTTCTCCCCTCGGTCCTCCCTTTATCTGCCCTCTCCCCACGAGGAAGGTCAAAGCTCACTTCAACCCGCCTGTCCTGGCCAGCGTGTCCGAGGTGGACCACAGAGATTGGTTGGCTTCTTCCAGCAAGAGCCTTGAAAGTTGCCATTCCCTGTCCTCTGCCCCCGAGAGCCCGTTTGCAATCACAAGCCAATAAATGGGACTTGGGCAATGAGTCCTGTGTGTTGCAATGCTTGCAACGCCCAGCCCCGGTTGAGCAAGGAGGAAGACTCTGGGATGGGAATTGATGGGGAGGAAGCATTCGCCAGCCCCCCTCTGCTGCTGGGAGCTGCCCCCTCTCTGGCTTCTTCCTTTATAGGATCCTTCTTGTCCCTGCTGGTGTCCCTTGTCTTGCTGGTTATGGGGTGGCTGTGGCACCCACTGCTGTTGGGGGGATGCCACATAGTGAATGGTGGAAGAGCCCTCTGTGGGCTAAACATGAGGGGTTGAAAATGAGTGTTTGCTAAGTTAGCTTCTACTGAGAGGTCAAGAGGGAATCTGGGCTCGGCTGCAAGAAAGGGCTGAAAAGAATGATAATGGTAATAATAATAATGGTAATAACAGTGATAACGATAATATAACCCCCGATTCCTGCAAAGCAGAGGGGCGGATGGTGAGCAGGGAGAGAAGGAGCGAGCTGGAAAACAAAAGCCTTTGAGGAGGGAAATGCTTTCCAGCTGCAAAAATACAGCCTGGGAGAAGAGCAAGTGCTTGCGTCACCCCCAGCACCCCGGCCCTGCGGCTCAGGACCCTCTGATGGCAAGAGGCAATGGTGCAGAGTGGTGTGAGGAGAGCCACGGCCCCCAGGAAATGAGATTCTGGAGACTTAGAGCTTGTTTTGGCCATTTTCCCTCCTGGTTAGCCCTCGAGAGCTGTGTTGGTGAACTTCTGCCCTGTCGGATGGGGCTCTGGCTCTGTGGGATGTGGCCGATGAGGTGGCAGCACCCTGCGATGCTTTGGGAAGGGAGAGTGGTGGGAAAGGAGAACTGAGGTGCTATTGATGGAGCAGCAATAGCGAGGGGGGGATCTGCATCCCTGTGCATGGGGGGGTGAGGGCCTCTGCTTCATCCCGCCGGGTGCTCCCGGGCCGGCCCTGCTTGGATCGCTTCCCTGGTCCTGTGACTCTGACTCAGCCCCGTGGGTGCCGGCCAAGACCTGCGTTTGGGGGAATTCTTGCACATCCTTTGCCGGAGCAGCGCTGCGCACGCGGCTGGGGGTGAACCGGGGCTGGGGGGGGCAGGCACTGGTCCAGGCAGCGTGACTCAGGCAGCCCCATCCCAGAGGCAGAGCTCAGCCGCTGCATCTCTGCCCCTCCATCACCAGCTGGGCCAGCGGGGTCCCTGCTTGGACCAGGAGCCTCAGCTTTGTGCTGGCCCCATCAGCAGCTCTGGTTCATTGGGCAGCATAGAGCAAGCCTCGTGGTGCCTTTCAGCTCTGCTGATGTGATGCTGAGTCCTTGGCTCTGGTGGTTTCCACTTGTTTTTATGAGATGCATCATGCTGGGTGGCGGCTGCGGGCGCCGTGGCCTCACCCTTCCGCAAGGGAGGGCAGCTGGGCACCAGCCGGTCATCGCCGCCAGTGTTACATCCCCATCCCTTGACACCAAATGCTGAGCAAGCTGATGTGGGTAACTCGGGGTTCAGGTTTGTGTTAGGGCACCCCCAAATCCAGGGTGCGCATCAGTTGGGTTTGGTCAAAGCCCAGTGATGCTGCAGCAAAGGAAGGGCTTGCTATCACCCTGCAAGCAGGGGAGGGCTGGCCATTGCAAAACCTCCTGGCTTGAGTCATGTTTTCCCTCCTGAGCTGCTGCCCTGGTTAATGATAGCAGGGTCTGGCCCCGCTCCTCAGGGGATGTCTGGATCCTGATGTGCCTGGAGTGGCCGGGCTATGGGGCTCCCAGCCCTGCTCTGCCTTCCCCATGGCGTGAAGCCGGTGCTGACGCTGCTGTGTGCTGTGTCTCATGGGGCACTCGCACCAGGACAGACCTCCGTGGCATCTTCCTTCTGTGCTGCTCAGCCTCCTCCAGTGCCCACGTTGGAGAGCCCTCTGCTCCAGATGGCATTGCCATGGGATGCTTTCATTCCCCCTAGGGAGGAGAGGGCAGGTCCCTTGTGCATCCCCATCGCAGCTCCTTCATGGCTCACACGACCTTGCTCCTCCACTGGGTTTGTGGGTCCTGGTGGGCTTGGAGACCATGCATGGGGCTCCTGTCCCCCTCCCTGCCTAACCTCTCCTCTCTTGCCATGGCCTAGATGTGGAGCAGATGGCTATTGACTGGCTCACGGGCAACTTCTACTTCGTGGATGACATCGACGACAGGATCTTTGTCTGCAACAAGAATGGAGTCACCTGCGTCACGCTGCTGGACCTGGAGCTCTACAACCCCAAGGGAATAGCACTGGACCCAGCGATGGGGTAAGGGATGTACATGAGGGTGGGAGGGCTCAGTGTTGCTGCTTGGACCTGCACCATCAGCGTGGGGAGCTGGAGCAGGTCAGGGGGGTCAGGCTGCTGCATCCAGGGGGTAGCAGGGATGCTGATGGAGAAGCGACTCCCAGCTTATGAGGGCATGGACCAGGTTAAGCTGCTGCTTCCATCCTGTGGCTGTGTGGTTACAGCTTTGCTTTCAGGAACCGAAACAGTCGGATCCTTGCATGGGTTGAGCAGCTCCCCTTGTGCTGTGGTCAGATGACAGCTCCCCTTTGCAAAACCCCATGTGGGGAAGCTGGGATGCTGAATCACGGGAGCAGCGATGGGAACATCTCCCCCTCTCCTGCTGCTTTCCAGATGGGTGCTTTTATCCTCGCCTGGGTGAAGAGAGATGATGTTATCGAGCAGGAAAACCAAAGTGGGTTTTATAAATACATATCATATAGCAGCCTGGAGGGAGACTGGCCTTGTACGAGGAAGGTGCCCATGTCCACAGGCCACATACATGGTGCATCTTCCCTCTCTGAACGTGACATCCAGGCTCTGAGCTCCTGTATTTGCCCTTCTCACACAGCAAAGTGTTCTTCACCGACTATGGGCAGATCCCCAAGGTGGAACGCTGCGACATGGATGGGCAGAACCGCACCAAGCTGGTGGACAGCAAGATCGTCTTCCCGCACGGCATCACCTTGGACCTGGTGAACCGGCTGGTGTACTGGGCTGATGCTTACCTTGACTATATTGAGGTGGTGGACTATGAGGGCAAGAACAGACATACCATCATCCAGGGCATCCTGGTGAGTGGGGCCAAGGGGAGGTCGGGGTCTGACAGTGGAGGCTGCCTGGGGGCATGTCCAGTAGATGTTTAGGTTAGGTATAGGGAAGAAGTTCTTTATTGTGAGGGTGGTGAGGCACTGGAATGGGTTGAACAGAGAAGTTGTGAACGCTCCATCCCTGGCAGTGTTCAAGGCCAGGTTGGTTGGAGTCTTGGGTGACATGGTCTAGGATGAGGTGTCCCTGCCCATGCAGGGGGATTGGAACTGGATGATCTTAAGGTCCTTTCCAAACCAAACCATTCTATGATTCTATGTCTGAGCTTGGCCTGAGGAGGCAGGGCATGGACCATAGGGCAGGATGAGGGGCTTTGCGTGGGCCTCCTCCATCATTCCCTGTGGATGCCTCCCAGATCGAGCACCTCTATGGGCTGACCGTCTTTGAGAACTACCTCTATGCCACCAACTCTGACAACGCCAACGCCCAGCAGAAAACCAGCGTCATCCGCGTCAACCGCTTCAACAGCACCGAGTACCAAGTGGTGACGCGGGTGGACAAGGGGGGAGCGCTGCACATCTACCACCAACGGCGCCAGCCCACAGGTAGGACCCTGGCCTGGGTGGAAGCAGCTTCTTGGGTCCCAAAGGCTGGTTGGGTGGTGATGGGGACAGGCTGCACCTCCTGTATCCTTCACCTTGAGCAGGTACTTCCCGTCTCCAGGCTCAACTCCTGGCTGGGAGCTCAAGGGGGGACAGAGCCACCCCATCCATGGGACCATTTCCACATCCCAGCGGTTGCGGAGCAGTGGCCTCTGCCCATGGGCGCTCTCCGGGGCTGAGCAGGACACCTCTGTGATGCTCTGTGTTGCAGTGAGGAGCCATGCCTGTGAGCCCGACCAGTTTGGCAAGCCGGGAGGCTGCTCCGATATCTGCCTCCTTGGGAACAGCCACAAGACCCGGACCTGCCGGTGCCGCTCCGGGTTCAGCCTGGGCAGTGATGGGAAGTCCTGCAAAAGTGAGTCCTCGGAGGGCAAGCAGAGCTCTGCAATTCCTTCCCTCCAAACATCCCTTTCCTTCCTGGCCTAAGCTATGGGCTGCCTGCTGGGCTCTGTGCTACCTGCAGACCCGCACTGGGCTGTCGCACCGGGCTGGTGGTGATGGCTTTCCCCATCTCACTGCAGAACCCGAGCATGAGCTGTTCCTGGTGTACGGGAAGGGGCGTCCGGGCATCATCCGCGGGATGGACATGGGAGCCAAGGTGCCGGATGAGCACATGATCCCCATTGAGAACCTCATGAACCCCCGTGCGCTGGACTTCCATGCTGAGACGGGCTTCATCTACTTCGCTGACACCACCAGCTACCTCATCGGGCGGCAGAAGATCGATGGCACGGAGCGAGAGACCATCCTGAAGGATGGTGCGTGGCTGAGGGTCCCTCCCCAACGGGGTCAGACCCCAGGAGCTGGCAGCAACGGCCATCAGGGCATTTCCTCCTATGTAGCGGCAGCACTGCTGCCCAACTATGGTTTGAAGCTGCTGTTTGGGTTTACCTGTAGACTGCTATTGAGAGACAGGTACCAAGCACATGCCCCAGCAGAGGTGGGAGAGGGACCCCTGTCCCTCGATGTCCTCCTCCCCATCAGGTCAGATGGGAGGGATAGGGATCCACATAGTCCTTGGGGGTCAGCGTGGTGGCTGCTGCATCCCCATGCTGCTGCAGCTGAGTATATTTAGGTTGCCTTGGGGCAAACCAGCCAAAGATGCTCCCGAATTGGGCTTTATCCAGCCTAGTTCCCTGTGGTGCTGTACCTCTGGGGGAGCTGCCTGCACTGGAGCTGGAGGTGGGGAGGGGGATGTCTGTCAGCCCTATTGCTTTGAGTTGAGTTCTGGTGGTGCCGAATACGAGTTAATCATTGGGGGCTGTTGGTTCTGCTTCTCACCCTGGTGATGGGCGCCCATTCGTGCTTCTCCTCGAAGGCATCCACAACGTGGAAGGGATCGCTGTGGACTGGATGGGGAACAACCTGTACTGGACGGATGATGGCCCCAAGAAGACCATCAGTGTGGCTCGGCTGGAGAAGGCTGCCCAGACACGGAAGACGCTGATTGAGGGGAAGATGACCCATCCCCGTGCCATTGTGGTGGACCCCCTGAACGGGTGCGGGTGCCTGGGAGGGCCATTGGGCTGGGACCCATCTATGGGCACAGGACCCCTCCACCGCTCTGTGCCAGCCACTCTGACCAGTGGTGGGGTGGGCTCTGTGTCTGCATCTATAACGGCTTTGTGTCTGTGGTAGGTGGATGTACTGGACGGACTGGGAGGAGGATCCTAAGGACAGCAAGAGGGGCAAGATCGAGAGAGCCTGGATGGATGGTTCCAACCGCAACGTCTTCATCACCTCCAAGACTGTCCTGTGGCCCAATGGGCTGAGCCTGGACATCCCAGCCAAGATCCTTTACTGGGTGGATGCTTTCTATGACCGCATCGAGATGGTCTATCTCAACGGCACTGAGAGGAAGGCAAGTGGAGGATCTCAAGCCCTGGGGCTGTGATGATGACCCCAGTGCCTCACCTGGCTGCATCCACTGCATCCATGCTCCCCTGCTGCTTGTATCCTCCTATCCCCTTCCAATGTCCCTTGCCCTGTCCCACCATGTGGGGTCTCAGCTAACAACGATCCCCTCCATCTCCTGCACCTACAGATCGTGTACGAGGGACCAGAGCTTAATCATGCCTTCGGGCTGTGCCACTACAGCAACTTCCTCTTCTGGACCGAGTACCGCAGCGGCAGCATCTACCGCCTGGACCAGGCCTCCAAGGTGGTGAGCCTGCTGCGGAACGAGCGCCCGCCCATCTTCGAGATCCGGATGTACGATGCGCAGCAGCAGCAAGGTGCTGGGGCCACACAGAGCCATGCAATGGGTTGGGTTGGAAAGGACCTAAAGCTCGTCCAGTTCCAACCCCTGCAGAGCAGGGACACCTCACGCTAGAGCAGGTTGCTCCAAACCCCATCCAACCTGGCCTTGAACACTGCCAGGGATGGAGCATTCACCACTGCTTTGGGCACCCTGTGCCAGCTCCTCACCATCTGCCTGGTGCTATGGGAACCTGCCCCGTATGAGGAGATGAGGGGCTGGAGATTGGGGGCTGCCCCACCTCAGCAGTCCCCCACCTCCTTTTGCTTCCTTTTGGCCGTATCTCTGCCTGTATGTCCATCACTATCCCTCCTCCCCTGCCCTCCAGCCGTTTCTCTCCTTCCTTCCCTTCCCTTCCCTTCCTGGCTAGTTCAGCCTGAGGGGTCCCTGCTGCCTTGTGTGATGCACTGAGTTCAAAGTTGTGCAGCCTGTCCTGGAGTCCTGGGGTTAGGGTTAGGAGCCCAGCACTGGAGCCCCCTTCTCACCCCTGCTTTGCCTCCACAGTGGGCTCCAACAAGTGCCGTGTCAACAACGGTGGCTGCAGCAGCTTGTGCCTGGCCACGCCGCGGGGCCGCCAGTGTGCCTGTGCTGAGGACCAGATCCTGGGGACGGACACTGTGACCTGCCAAGGTGGGATGCCAGCGGGGAGAGATCCGTGGTGGCATCTCCGTGCAGGACCTGCCCGATGCTGCCAGTGAAGGGGAGGGTTGGGGTCTGGGCTTTGCTGGCTTAAAGGAGAGGGGTGAAGCTGTGCTGATGCCTCCTCCATCACGTGCTCTGTGCACATGGGCACTTCTTGGGGCTGCCAGCCTGGGGATGCAGGAGCTGCTGCCCTGCACTGGGTTAAAATCATCCCTTCCCTTTGCTTTTCCCTTGCCAGCCAACCCGTCCTACATCCCCCCTCCGCAGTGCCAGCCCGGGGAGTTCGCCTGCAAGAACAACCGCTGCATCCAGGAGCGCTGGAAGTGTGATGGGGACAACGACTGCTTGGACAACAGCGATGAGGCCCCGGAGCTGTGCCGTGCGTAGCTGCATCCTGCGTGATGGGGTCGTGGTTTATGTGCTCCTGGGGCAGCAGGGTTTGGGTTAAGATATGGGGTCGAGCAGCCAGGACCTCTAGGAAGGGAGCAGGCTCAAGCAGTCAAGGGAGGAAACGCTGATGAGGATCCCTACATCCCTGCCTTTTTCTGCCTCAGTTTTACTCCGCAGCAGATGTGGATGGGAATGGGGGTGGGATGAAGGGCAGGTGCTGAGCTTGTGTCCCCCCTGCAGACCAGCACACGTGCCCCTCTGACCGCTTCAAATGCAAGAACAACCGCTGCATCCCCAACCGCTGGCTCTGCGATGGGGACAACGACTGCGGGAACAACGAGGACGAGTCCAACTCCACGTGCTCGGGTGAGGAGCCTGCCTCATCCTTAGGGAGCAGCAGGGGAGCTCACACTGATGTGCTGATCCACAGCCTTCATTGAACACAGCATGTTCTCTGCATGCTGCCCCCCTTGCAGCCAGTTTTGCCTCACAGTGGGGGGGTTTGTTCCCACCCTTCCCCTTGCAAAGCTCCTAAAGCTCTGTCTCTCTTCCCTGGACCAGCTCGGACTTGCTCCCCCAACCAGTTCTCCTGTGCCAGTGGTCGCTGCATCCCCATCTCCTGGACGTGTGACCTGGATGATGACTGCGGGGACCGCTCCGATGAGTCCGCCTCGTGCGGTGAGCATCCTTTGGGGATGTGAGGGCTGGGATGCAGGGTGTCACACACACACACACACACACACACACTGATGGTGCTTCTGCCTCCTCTGCAGCCTACCCGACCTGCTTCCCCTTGACTCAGTTCACCTGCAACAATGGACGCTGCATCAACATCAACTGGCGGTGTGATAACGGTGAGGAACCACGGCCCCACTGCGGCCGAGGGCACGGCGAGACCAGACGCAGGGGTGCCAGCCCTGGTCCTGCAGGGGCCATTCGAACAGCAGAGCCCATGCCCTGGAGGAAGGAGGCATTAACTGAAGCTGGATCCGCATCCCACATCCATGCTCGTTTTCCTTGGCTGCCCTTGGGCGCCGCAGCAGCAGCCTGGCAGGGATCATTGCAGCAGATCTTGATGTTCTTTGTGAAGTGGCCAAAGCTCTGTCCCAGTGTTTGGGATGAGCGTAG
Source organism: Psittacus erithacus (assembly GCA_009867235.2). NCBI lineage: Eukaryota > Metazoa > Chordata > Aves > Psittaciformes > Psittacidae > Psittacus > Psittacus erithacus. The sequence continues at coordinate 29,574 of WYDI02025384.1, read as the reverse complement.
AGCAGCCTGTGCTGCTCAGCCAGAGCCTGTAGCCCCAGGGAAGGCAGGAGAGGTCTCCCAGTGAGCTCACGTCTGGCCTCACATCTGCTTCCAAGGCCAGGCTGGGAGAGAGGGTTTGCCCCGAGGCTGCTTTCCCTCCCCACAGGTTTATTCCAGCAGCTCTGCATCCTTAGGTTTCATTGATGGCTTCAGAGCAGGCGAGAGCCATTCAGAGCTGCAGCGTGCACGTGCTGGTGCCGGGGGTCAGCAGGGAGCTGCATAGGCAGCCCCAGCTCTGAGCCACCCCAGGAACCCACCAATGCTGGTGGCCATAGGAACCAATGCGTGGAGCATCCCACCAGTCCCCTGCGTCTGGTCTCGCCTCCCTGGGCCGCTCGGGTGCCTGTGCAGCCCCTCTGTGTGTGTTCCTCTTCCGTGTTGGTGTTCACGTCCCGGTGTCAGCGCTGGTTTTGGGCCACCCCTCTGTGCGTGTGCTGTCGGTGTTCCGTTTGTCATTGTGCCCACTCTCCTGTCTTGGTTGGTTCTGTGTTTCAGAAAAAGATTGTGGGGATGGCTCTGACGAAAAGAACTGTCCAAAGCCTACCGGTTAGTGCATAGATCAACATGCACCAGATCCCCCCCCAACCTGCCCCCAAGCAATCCCCAAACCTGCCCCCTCCATGGGCTGCTGCTCCAGACACTGGTGATGCCCCTGTGCTGGGTACCAGGGAGCAAAGCTGCAGGAGCTGGGGATGGTGAAGCTACGACAGCATCACCACTGCCATCATCCCTGTGCCCATCACAAGCTCCTCAGTGCAGGGGAGGCAGAGGTATCGGGAGGCAAAGGCTCTTTCCCAAGCCCGTGGAAGGCATCTGCCATGGAGCAGAGCCCCAGTAAGCCAGGCCAGTCCCTTGCCTTGTGCAGGGCAGGCAGAGGGGCTGCATTGCCAGTGTCCAGCACTATCAGACTAAAGCTCCCTCTGCCCATCAGCAGGCGATGGGGGTTCCTCCAGGCAAGAGAAGTCCCCCCAATTGGCCATTCCAGCCCAACTTCCCAATGGATGCGCTCCATACAGGAGTGCACCATCACTCAGCTCCGCTCCCTCGTGGAGCAGAGCCGTGCCCTTGCTGCTGGTGCCCCACCAGGTACATGGCTGATCTATGCAGTTTCTGTGTCTCATTTTCTATGTGCTTTGTTGGTGCTGTGGTGGGAGGTGAAGGGGGGCCGGGGCCTTTCTGATGGGGATCCAGCACCGAGGGGCTGCCCATCACCCCACGTCCTGTCTGTTGGTGTGGTCCATCCCCATCCCTGCTGTTCCCCCACTTCCTCTGGCTGCCTCCTGGGGCAGGGAGGGTCTCTGCCTTCCTCCCTCCTGCTGTGCCTCCACCAACCCTCCCTCCTGGGCACCCTCTGAGCCCATTGCTGCTTCCTTTTCCCTCTGCAGACAATGACTGTGGGGATAACAGCGACGAGGCGGGCTGCAGCCACTCCTGCTCCAGCAACCAGTTCAAGTGCAACAGCGGGCGCTGCATCCCTGTGCACTGGACGTGCGATGGGGACAATGATTGTGGGGACTACAGCGACGAGACTCATGCCAACTGCACCAACCAGGGTGAGTCCCATGGGGATGGATCAGATGGAGCATCAGCTCTGCTGTCATCCTGCCTGAAGCACTTCCAGGGAGGGAATTGTGCAGCATCCTCTGCCCACCCACATATCCCGCTCCTGCATCTCTGGGTGCCTCCAACCCTTTCAATGCCTGAGCCCTCCCCAGCTCAGTTCCCACCTCATGGTGGCAAAAGCAGTGAATGGATGTATGTGTCCCCCCCATAGCCACGCGCCCACCCGGGGGTTGTCACACTGATGAGTTCCAGTGCCGACTGGATGGGCTCTGCATCCCCATGCGCTGGCGTTGCGATGGTGACACGGACTGCATGGACTCCAGTGATGAGAAGAACTGTGAGGGGGTCACCCATGCCTGCGACCCCAATGTCAAGTTTGGCTGCAAGGACTCAGGTGAGGGCACATGGGATGGGGGGAAATCACTGCCCCTGTCTGGGCCGGGTTCAGTGGGGACAGGGGCAGTAGTGGAGGGACACCAGCTCAGGTGTCCCTTTTCATCAGGGACTGCAGTGATGGGACAAGGGGTGATGGGTTTAAACTGAAATAGGGAAAGTTTAGGTTGGATGTAAGGAAGAAGTTTTTCACTATAAGGGTGGTGCAGTTTGCCCAGAGAAGTGATAAATGCTCCATCTCTGGCAGTGCTCAAGGCCAGGTTGGATGGGGCTTGGAGCAAGCTACTCTAATGGAAGGTGTCCCTGCCTGTGGCAGTGGGTTAGAACACGATGAGCTTTAAGGTCTCTTCCAACCCAATCCATTCTGATTCTAAATAACATCATCCCTGCATCTGTGCCCCTTGGCAGCCCGCTGCATCAGCAAGGCCTGGGTCTGCGACGGCGACAGCGACTGCGAGGACAACTCGGACGAGGAGAACTGCGAGTCCCTGGTGTGCAAACCCCCCTCCCATACCTGTGCCAACAACACCTCCATCTGCCTCCCCCCCGAGAAGCTCTGCGACGGCTCCGATGACTGCGGGGACGGCTCCGATGAGGGCGAGCTCTGCGGTGAGTGGGTGCGGAGCTGGGTGCTGCCACACTGGGGCTCCCCAACAGGGACCTGATGAGAGCATCCTCTCCCCATAGACCAGTGCTCCCTCAACAACGGCGGCTGCAGCCACAACTGCACCGTGGCCCCGGGCGAGGGCATCATCTGCTCCTGTCCCCTGGGGATGGAGCTGGGCTCGGACAACAAGACCTGCCAGATCCAGAGCTACTGTGCCAAGCACCTCAAGTGCAGCCAGAAGTGCGAGCAGGACAAGTACAACGTCAAGTGCTCCTGCTACGAGGGCTGGATGCTCGAGCCTGATGGAGAGAGCTGCCGCAGCCTGGGTGCGTGCAGGGGGGATGCAGGGGATGGAGTTGTCCTCCTCTTGCTCTTGGAGGCAGCAGCATCAGGTCCAAAGGGAGAGCAGACCCCTCGCTGTCCCTGCCTGGCACGAGCATCCCTTTACTGTGCAGGGCAGTAGATGGAGCTGGGGCCAGGAGATAGGGTCAGTGCCCTGCTTCTGACCCTTCCCTGCTCCCCCCAGACCCCTTCAAGCCATTCATCATCTTCTCGAACCGCCACGAGATCCGCAGGATTGACCTGCACCGGGGTGACTACAGCGTCCTGGTCCCCGGGCTGCGCAACACCATCGCCTTGGACTTCCACCTCAACCAGAGCTCACTGTACTGGACCGACGTGGTGGAGGACAAGATCTACAGGGGAAAGCTGCTTGAGAATGGGGGTGTGTAGCTGTGGGGGCATGGAGAAAGCTGGTGGGGAGCAGATGGATGGGACAGGCAGGGATGCAGGTTGGGATGAGGCACTGTCCATGACTCGGCACCGTGCAGTGGTGCAGCTACTGGAGTCCACAGCCCCTGTAGCGATCCTGTTCTGCTCTCTGAAGCTGCTCATTATATAGGAGTTAATTAGAATTCCCAGCACTTCCCTAATGGTAATCACAGCCCAGCAGCTGGGACCACAAAGCCAGGTCCCCTCCCCATCAGTGCTGCAGAGCTGTGGGAGGGGATGCCCGCACTGGGGCAGCGAGAGTCCAGCCAGGACCACAGACATGGGGCTGAGTCCTTTGGGGTTCAGGCCCCATTTGGGGATGAAGCAGACCCCTATGGAGCTGTTCAGGAGCAGGGTGTGACAGTGGTGGGGGAAGAGGCACCAACCTGAGCCTGCCCGGTGCTGTGCCCCACAGCTCTGACCAGCTTCGAGGTGGTCATACAGTACGGGCTGGCCACCCCAGAGGGGCTGGCTGTGGACTGGATCGCTGGCAACATCTACTGGGTGGAGAGCAACCTGGACCAGATCGAGGTGGCCAAGCTGGACGGCACCATGCGAACCACGCTGCTGGCTGGGGACATCGAGCATCCCCGCGCCATCGCCCTGGACCCTCGCTATGGGTAAGGCAGGAGCAGACATCGGTCCCCAGGGCAAGCATCCTTATGGTGCGATGCCAGGCTTGGGCACACATCCTACTGCAGGCTCGAGAGCAGAGCTTGTCCCTGTGCTGACAGTCCCTGCTCGCTGTTCCCTGCAGGATCCTGTTCTGGACAGACTGGGATGCCAGCCTGCCCCGCATTGAGGCTGCCTCCATGAGCGGTGCAGGCCGGCGCACCATCCACAAGGAGACGGGCTCTGGAGGGTGGCCCAATGGGCTCACTGTGGACTACCTGGAGAAGCGCATCCTCTGGATTGATGCCAGGTAGGACCAGGACACTGCCCCACAGCTCCCGTCCCCTCTGGGATCCAGCCCTCCCAGCTCCTTCCCCATTGCTCCTGTGTTGTGCTGCCATTTGCCTGCTGGGCTGGGAGCAGAAGGCTTTACTCTGTGGGGTCTGTTTGTGCCTGCAGCACGTCCCAGCCTTTGCTGTGGGTTTTGTCCTCTGCGGGGGCTCTCATCACTGGTGTAAATTGGCCTCCTCCGCAGCATTAAACAGAGCAGAGGAGGCTGCTGCTTCAAGCCTTTGGGGTTACAGACCTGTGCTTGGCTCTGCTATGCACAGGTCAGACGCCATCTACTCTGCCCTATACGATGGGACGGGGCACATTGAGGTGCTGCGGGGACACGAGTACCTGTCACATCCCTTCGCCGTCACCCTGTATGGCGGGGAGGTCTACTGGACCGACTGGCGCACCAATACGCTGGCCAAGGCCAACAAGTGGACGGGGCACAACGTGACGGTGGTGCAGAGGACCAACACGCAGCCTTTCGACCTGCAGGTCTATCACCCCTCCCGGCAGCCCCTGGGTGAGCCCTGGGGAGGGGGGGCACAGGCAGTGGGATGGGCTGTGGGGAGAGCGGTGAGAGCAATAGGGCTGTTGTGGGGTGATGTGGTGGAGGGGTCCCAGCTCCTCAATGGGGCAGGCTGAGGTCTGAGAGGTCTGCAGCTCTTTAGGGCCCCCTGCAATAGGGACATCGCTCAGTCTTTACCCCCTTTGCAGCTCCCAATCCCTGTGAAGCCAATGGGGGCAAAGGGCCGTGTTCCCACCTCTGCCTCATCAACTACAACCGCACGTTGTCCTGTGCCTGTCCCCACCTCATGAAGCTGGACAAGGACAATGTGACCTGCTATGGTAAGGGTCTGTCCAGGCCACCATAGGGTGAGGAGGGGGTGTGGGTGCTTTGGAGCTGGCTCTGCAGACCAGGTCCCACCACCACCCCTCTTGTTCTCCTCCCCAGAGTTTAAGAAGTTCCTGCTGTACGCGCGGCAGATGGAGATCCGCGGTGTGGACATTGACAACCCCTATTACAACTACATCATCTCCTTCACCGTGCCTGACATCGACAACGTCACCGTGGTGGACTACGATGCTCTGGAGCAGCGAATTTACTGGTCAGATGTCCGCACCCAGACCATCAAGAGAGCCTTCATCAATGGCACTGGTGTGGAGACCGTCGTCTCTGCGGGTGGGTGCGGATGAGCATCGTCCCATCAGAGCAGGGCAGAGGCTTTGGCTCCATGAGATTGGCGCTTCCTCTTCATCTGAGCATCATCCCAGCCCCATTCTCACTGCTAACAAGTCTCCTTTCTCCGTTCCCTTTCAGACCTGCCCAATGCCCATGGCCTCTCCGTGGACTGGGTTTCTAGAAACCTCTTCTGGACCAGCTATGATGCCAACAAGAAGCAGATCAATGTGGCTCGGCTGGATGGCTCCTTCAAGAACGCAGTCATCCAGGGGCTGGACAAGCCTCATTGCCTGGTGGTTCACCCCCTCCAGGGGTAAGTGGTGCTGCAGACTTGGCGAGGGGGTCAAGCCAGGGCTGTGGGAGCAGGAGGAGGTGTATATGCAGCACACGTGTGCACACGCGTGTGGAGGTGGAAGGAGCAGGTTGCTCTCCCGATGTGTCAGAGCATGTAGGAGGTGTGTGAGAGGAGCCGGGGGCTGTGTGTGGTTGTCAGCAGCAGAAGCTGTGTTCCTGTGCACGCCAGCCTGGCTGCACCGGTCCCACACCAGTAGGGATGCTGCAGTGAGAAGGGAGAGGGATGGAGAGCAGGGAGAGCTGCGTGAGGGCCACTGTGCTCAATGTCCCCTCACCGGTACAGGAAGATTTACTGGACAGACGGGGACAACATCAGCGTGGCCAACATGGATGGCAGCAACCGCACTCTGCTCTTCACCAGCCAGAAAGGGCCTGTTGGTATGGACCCCCCCCCGCACCCCCAGTACCACCCCACAGTACCCTTCCTGGCCCTATAAGCCTTGAGCTATGTAGGGGTTGGCAACTGGTTTGTGCTGGGTCACCCTGACCCCGTGTGCCTGTTCCCTCCATCACCCCATCTGCTCTCCCATCATCCCGCCTTCCACATGGCGATGGATGGTCCCTGTGTGCTGGGCATCGATGGTCCTTTGCTTTCTAGGACTGGCCATTGACTACCCAGAGAGCAAGCTGTACTGGATCAGCTCTGGCAACGGCACCATCAATAGGTGCAACCTGGACGGCAGCAACCTGGAGGTGATCGAGTCCATCAAGAGCCAGCTGAGCAAGGCGACTGCCCTGGCCATCATGGGTGAGAGCTGGCAGGGTGATGGGCGCCATTCATGAAGCCCTTTCCTAGCCCTGCCCAAGCACAGGCTGCTTGTGGCCACCTCATCAGCAGCGCAGGGGATGCTTCTCCACCAAAGGCTGAGCTCAGGCCCCTTTCTCCAGGCTGTAAATCCATGTGGATCCACTGCTCTTTGCTCTTGGGGTGGGAGGGGATGGGGGAAAGCTGCTGCATGTTCCTGTCTTCTCCTCCCAGGTGACAAGCTCTGGTGGGCTGACCAGGCCTCCGAGAGGATGGGTACCTGCAACAAGAAGGACGGGACAGAGGTGACGGTGCTGCGCAACAGCACCACGCTGGTGATGCACATGAAGGTGTACGATGAGAGCATCCAGCAAGGTGAGCACCAGGCTGTGCAGTGGCCGGGGTGCCAGGAGGGGCCAGAGCTGGACCACGGTGACCTGGTGGTTGTCTGAGCCCATCCTCAACCCCTTCTTTCCCCACGGCAGCTGGAACCAACCCCTGCAGCCAAAATAATGGGGACTGCTCCCAGCTGTGCCTCCCCACTTCCGAGACCTCCCGGTCCTGCATGTGCACTGCGGGCTACAGCCTGAAGAGCGGGCAGCAGTCCTGTGAAGGTGAGCACAGAGACCCCCCCATGCCTGCTGTGTACCGCAGCTCTGCTGTGCCGCATGGTGCTGTGCAGCCATGGAATCATAGAACCATAGAATGGTTTGGGTTGGAAAGAACCTTAAGATCATCCAGTTCCAACCTAGAGGACCACTCTAGACCATATCACGCAAGGCTCTGTCCATCCCAGCCTTGAGCCCTGCCAGGGATGGAGCATTTACCACTTCTCTGGGCAACCCATTCCACTGCCCCACCACCCTCACAGTAAGGAACTTCCTTACATCCACCCCGAACGTCCCTGTTTGGGTCACTGGGAATGGGGCTGGGAGGCGTTTGCTCTGCAGATCCCTATTCCCTGCCAGGTTTGCCATCATCTCCCTTGGGAGGGAAGAGCCTGGTCACTGCCAGGGCCTCTCAAAGGCTGTTTGTGTGCAGAATGTTCTTGGTGTTTTGGAGGGCGCTGGCAGAGCTGCTGCACCATCTGGGTCAGGGCAGGGACTGAATAACAAGCACTGCCCTGACCCAGATGCGGCGCAGATCCTTTGCCAGTGCTCAGCATAGAGGCTTTGCCCGTGCCTCCTCTATGTCCTGCGTGGGTCAGAACCCCTTGAACAGGGGGCTTGCAGCCTCCAGGGGGTCCAGGACAGGGCTTGCTGTAACACAGCCCCATTGCAGAGCTGAGCAGGGAAGGGCTTTGTGGCTGTTCATTGTGTTCCTGCCTCAGCCATACACAACCTCATCCCCGACTCTGTTCCCTGCCCTCTTTCCATAGGGTTTGCCATCCCTCCCCCTGCCCAGCGTGGCAGTGAAAGCCACCTTCTTCCTCCTTATGCTCATCCTGATTAGTCCCCATCATGCAGGGGCATCCCTCCCTCCTTGAGAAACCACAGTGCTGCCCATGTAAGCATCACCCCCTGCCCTCTGTGTTACAGGTGTTGGCTCCTTCCTCCTCTATTCAGTCCATGAGGGGATACGTGGCATTCCCCTGGACCCCAATGACAAGTCGGATGCTCTCGTGCCTGTGTCAGGAACCTCCTTGGCTGTGGGGATCGACTTCCATGCAGGTGATGCAGGGGCTGGGAGCAGAACAATGGGGCTGGAGAGACTGGGGAGTATGAGGGGACCATCCCCAGACCTTCCTCTGCCCTACAGCATATCCCCTCTGCAGCTTCGGGTGAGGGAGGGATTCAGGTCCTCACACTGAGGCCTCAGGGTCTCTGCTGCTCTTGGGGTGACCCAGAGGTGGTCACTGACACCCACTCTCCTGCCTGGCAGAGAACGACACCATTTACTGGGTGGACATGGGTCTGAGCACCATTAGCCGGGCCAAGCGGGACCAGACGTGGAGGGAGGACGTGGTCACCAATGGCATTGGCCGTGTGGAGGGCATTGCTGTGGACTGGATCGCCGGTGAGATGGGGCTCTGGAGCAGGGAGGAATGGATGGGAACGGGGCTCATGGTGGTGTTCACCATCCCCTCTCTGCAGGAAACATCTACTGGACGGACCAGGGCTTTGATGTGATCGAGGTGGCCAGGCTGAACGGGTCCTTCCGTTACGTGGTCATCTCACAAGGGTTGGACAAGCCACGGGCCATCACGGTCCATCCAGAGAAGGGGTGAGACACTGCAGCTCCAGCTTTGGCCAGTCTGAGGGAGAGGGGAGTTGTTTGGATCCAGGGAAGGATGGAGGATGTGGGATGTTCGTGCCTGGTTTCTGGGCTGCATCCAGCTGAATGCAGCTCTCCTTTCCCTGCAAGCATGTGGGATCCTGGCGGAGCAGCAGGGATCTGGTGTAGAGGGATGAGGGGGAGAAGTGTTTGTCTAAAAGGTCCAAGGATGCTGTTTCTGGCCAGCCCCTTGCTCACGTCCATGCTGTCCCATGCAGGTACCTGTTCTGGACAGAGTGGGGGCAGTACCCCCGCATTGAACGCTCTCGCCTGGATGGCACTGAGAGGATGGTGCTGGTTAACGTCAGCATCAGTTGGCCCAATGGGATATCCGTTGACTACGAGGTACAGTGTGCCCAGGGATCCCTAAAGCTATGCTCCTGCTGGTGGGACACGGCTTTGCTAAGGCCATGGAGGCTCCTCTCCAGGGAGGGTTGTTCCAAAGGAGCTCTTTGGTGGGAGATGCAGAGGGTTCCTTTGTGCCACCCCAATGCACTGCTCCGTTGCTGATTCAGCTGCTTTTTCATCACCTCAGGATGGAAAACTTTACTGGTGCGATGCCCGGACAGACAAGATAGAACGGATTGACCTGGAGACGGGTGAAAACCGAGAGGTTGTTCTGTCCAGCAACAACATGGACATGTTCTCCGTGTCGGTCTTTGAGGAGTACATTTACTGGAGCGACAGGTATGGGACCCACGGGATGCGGTGGTGTTGGGGGTGCCTCGGAAGGTGGGTGCTATGGGTCCCACCTTAGGGTGCTGCTGCGTTTGGCCCCGTGTCAGTCGCTCGATGGCTCCATCCTTTCTTTAGGACTCATGCAAATGGCTCCATCAAAAGAGGCAACAAGGACAACGCCACCGAGTCGGTGTCCCTGCGGACAGGGATCGGTGTGCAGCTCAAGGACATCAAAGTCTTCAACCGGGCCAGGCAGAAGGGTGCGTGCGGGAGCTGGGGATCAGCTTCCCCTGGGAATGGGGGAGCAGGGAATAGCGGCTGAGCGGGAGCATCCTGCACAGAGCCTGCCCGATCCCTCCAGCAATCCCCCTTTTCCTCCCCAGGCACCAATATCTGTGCTCAGAACAACGGGGGCTGCCAGCAGCTCTGCCTGTTCCGTGGCAATGGGCAGAGGACGTGCGCCTGTGCCCATGGCATGCTGTCGGAGGACGGGGTGAGCTGCCGGGACTACGATGGATACCTGCTCTACTCGGAGCGTACCATCCTCAAGAGCATCCACCTCTCAGACGAAAACAACCTCAACGCGCCCATCAAGCCCTTCGAGGATGCGGAGCACATGAAGAACGTCATTGCCTTGGCCTTTGACTACCGCTACGGCTCCAAGGGCAGCAACCGCATATTCTACAGCGACATCCACTTTGGCAACATCCAACAGATCAACGATGACGGCACCGGGCGCAAGACCATTGTGGAGAGTGAGTGTCATAGGGCTCTTTGAGCCCTCACAGCCCTCTTTTGTGTTCTCTCCATCCTGAAGTCCCTCTTTCCTCACCCAAAGTCAATGTGTTTTGGTGTTTGGAGGTGTTTGCAGTGGTAGATGTGAAGGGTTCAGCTGCGAGCTCTCTCCTAGAGCCTCTGGAAGAGGCAGCAGGCTGTGGTGGAGGACGCAGGCGTCAGGAGCAGCCTTGCAGAGCTTGTTCTGGCACGCAGAGCGTATCACGAGGCTGAGGCGCGCACGTGGGCAGGCGCTGCTCTAGAAACAAGGCACTGCAGCAAACCTGGGAGCCGCTCTGTGGTTGCGTTTTGACTTCCAAGACGGAGCCGTTGAGCCTGAGCAAACCTTGCCCCGGCCTCACCTCCGGCCTCTGCTTGCACTCTGATGGTTGTATTGGCTCCTGCAGCAGATGGAAAGCCCACGTCTGCTGCTCTGCCGCTGGGGAGCATCTCCAGCCAGGGTTATGGATGTGCTTGCTAATGAGGGTATTTGCATTTGGCGCTTGGGATGGCTGCTGTCACTGAGATCAGGAGGGCAGAGCCCGGCTCGCACAGATGCTTCATTAAGCCTTTTGCTGGTTGTTAGTGGGGAAGGATGGGTGAGCAGTTCAAGTTCCTGGCCTGGGAGCTGGAGAGGATGACTCCCTGGTTGGCTACAAGTCTTTGTCTTGTCACGTTGTGCCTCTGGGTCTCGGCTCTCCCTTGGCAGAGGGAGAACCTTCCTCTTCCCAGCGCAGATGCTGTGGGGACAGGAGGACCAGGACTGGCCAGTGCAGGGCTGACGATCAGAGCATGAGTTCAAGTGCTTGTTTGGTCATTGGCGAACATTGCTCAGCCTTCCTTTAAGGAAGTGTCATTGCTGGGTTGGTAAAGCCCAGGAGGCTCCTCAGTGAGATGGGGGGGTCCCATCTCACCCCTTAGCACAGACACCAGCCCAGTCCTGCCCCCTTCAGGTGGTGTTAAAGCAGCCAGAGCTTCCGAGGGGATGTAATTAGAAGCAATAACTTCAGGCTGCCAAAGAAGATGCATCCGGGTGTCGTGGCCATCAGTGGCTGACGAGCCCCTGGCCTGTACCTCCCCTTGCAGACGTGGGCTCGGTGGAGGGGCTGGCGTACCACCGTGGCTGGGACACGCTGTACTGGACGAGCTACACCACCTCCACCATCACCCGCCACACCGTGGACCAGAGCCGCTTGGGTGCCTTCGAGAGGGAGACAGTGATCACCATGTCAGGGGACGATCACCCCCGTGCCTTTGTGCTGGATGAGTGTCAGAAGTGAGTGTCCATGCGTGGTCCATAGGGCCAGCATCCAGGGCACCCCTCCACTGGGGTGGAAGCACCGGTTCCCAGCACAGAGAGTGTTGGACCTGCGGAGGAAAGGTCCCCATACGTCATTCAGCATCCCAAAGTCCCATCCCCTTCCCTGCCTGGCTGGTTCCATGGGGTACCACGTTCCCCAGCTGGCTGCAATGGCCTCATTTGTCCCTTTCCCACCCCATAGCATCCCATCCACCCTAAAGTCCCTGGAAGCCCCACAGCAGATGGGTGTGCTGAGCCAATGTGTACGTGACAGAGAGTTGGGGTTGTAAAGCCATTGCGTGTCTCTCCCCTTCCAGCCTGATGTTCTGGACCAATTGGAACGAGCAGCACCCCAGCATCATGCGTGCCACCCTCTCTGGTGCCAACGTCCTCATCATCATTGACCAGGACATACGGACACCCAATGGGCTGGCCATTGACCACAAGGCTGAGAAGATCTACTTCTCCGATGCCACACTGGACAAAATCGAGCGCTGTGAATACGACGGCTCCCACCGCCACGTGAGTGCAGGGATGAGGCTGGTGTGATGTCCAAAGGCACAGGGGACACACAGGGACAGGCTGCCTTTGGTTTGGTGTCTCTGGTGCTCATGGTGCATCCATGTCCTACAGGTGATCCTGAAATCAGAGCCCGTGCACCCCTTTGGCCTGGCTGTCTATGGTGACTACATCTTCTGGACGGACTGGGTGCGCAGGGCTGTGCAACGAGCCAACAAGTACGTGGGCACTGACATGAAGCTCCTGCGTGTTGACATCCCCCAGCAGCCCATGGGCATCATTGCCGTGGCCAACGACACAGACAGCTGTAAGGATGCGGAGATCCCTGCCTCTGCCCCCCTCTCAGCCCCATCCCAGGCAGTGCCAGGGGATGGAGAACCCATCCCACCATCCCACCATTGCCCCTTCAGGACCCTCAAGCCAAGACATTTCCATCTCCAAACCCTGTGCAGGCTGGGGGCTTCCCTGTTTGTGCTCTTCCCAGGGCATCCTCCTTGCAAGACTGTGTGCCCCAACCCTGTGCATCCCCATAGTCCCACCTGAATTGCCTGGGGAGGAGAAGGGGAAGGGGCCGCTGGTTCTGTCCCTGGTGTGACCTCTCTCCCTCTGTCCTAGGTGAGCTGTCCCCATGCAGGGTGAACAATGGTGGCTGCCAGGACCTCTGCCTGCTCACTCCCAAGGGACACGTCAACTGCTCCTGCCGTGGGGAGCGTGTCCTGCAGGAGGATTTCACCTGCAAAGGTGGTGGGGATGTGGAAGCGGGAGCTGGTGGGGATGGGAAGGGGAGGAGACGCCGATCCCTGATGTTCCTCTGTGTCCTTTCCAGCCATGAATTCCACCTGCAGCGTGCACGAGTTCGAGTGTGGCAACGGCGACTGCATTGACTTCAGCCGGACCTGCGATGGCGTTGTCCACTGCAAGGACAAGTCAGATGAGAAGCAGTCCTACTGCAGTAAGGTTCCTCCTCTTGCTGCTTTGATCACACACACACATGCGCCCCCATCATGTGCAGGCCCCCAGCTCTGGCTGGCAAAGGGAGACGGGACTGCTGTGTGTCTCCTCGTGTCCCTTTTGCCTCCCAGAGATGGGTCCATCCAGGCTTTAAGTGCTCCAGACTGTTCCCAGTTTTAGGGGGCAGGATGGAGAGTGGAACACCTTGAGCTCACCCAGTGGGGTTGCAACAGCCCTTGTCTAACACTGACCTGAAGAGGTCTCAGCTGGGCAAAGGCGATGCTTCACCCTGCGATGCTGCCACAGGGAGCCTGTCTGCTAATCCTGCCTGCTTCTTCTTCCTGCCGAAGGGTCCCTGAGGAGCTGAGACACCCTCACCCTCACCTCCTCCTCCTTGTCCCCCCTCGCAGGCATCCGCAAGTGCAAGAAGGGTTACCTGCACTGCATGAACGGGCGCTGCATCGCCAGCCGCTACTGGTGCAATGGTGTGGATGACTGCGGGGACAACTCGGATGAAGTGCCCTGTAACAGTAAGGATGCTGCCTGGCTCCTGGCCAGCCCTTGCCAGGGCTCTGTCAGCCAGCTGGGACAGGGACAGCAGCTTCAGGAAAGGGTTACCTTGAGCTTGACAGGATCAGAGCAGAGCCAGGGCTTCATGGAGAGTCCAAGGTTTAAATCCTGCTCATGCTGCTTGTACTTTGTAAGCTCAGTCCCTGATAGCTCGGGAGGAAGAGCTCCTGAGCATCCTGAGCATTGCCATGCAGCACCTAGGAGAAGCAGCCAGCAGGAGGAGCACAAAGCGATGGCAAGGTGCAGCATCGCTGCTCCTCACGGCTCCCATGCTCCCCTGAGCATCCCTGCAGGGCTGCTTGGTTCAGAACCAGCAGGGAAGAGCAGGAGTTCCCCTGAGCTCATCCAGCTCTAGGCAGAATGTGCTGAGCTGGGGAGGCACCAGAGGTGGGGGTACAGGATCAGGCGGCCCATAGCTGTGCTGGGCACTGGGTGTATGGGGGCTGCTGGGTCCCCCTACCCAGCCTCATCCCCTGTGGGGCTTCCCCCTTACAGAAACCAGCTGCGCTGCCACCGAGTTCCGCTGCCGGGACGGGACCTGCATCGGGAACTCGAGCCGCTGCAATCAGTTCATTGACTGCGAGGATGCTTCGGATGAAATGAACTGCAGTGAGTGCCCCAGCTCTGCCCCTTGCTCCCAGCTCTGCCCTGATGGAGCTGCTCGTGCCCTCTGCGCCTGTGGGTGCAGCTCTGGGTCCCTGCACTGGGTTTCAGTCCTTGGGATGAGAGAGAAGGGCCCTGGTTGCTGTCCCCTCAGCACATCACCGCATCCCTCCATGCCATGCTATTCCCTCACCACCCCATAGCCCATCAGAAGTGCTTAACGTGGTCCCGGCAGCTCACAGGGCTGGTGCCCAGTGCTACTCTTGAGAGAGAAGGATGCAGGGGAGGGCTGATGCTGCGTGGTGGAACCAAAGGGCACCCATCACATGGGGCTCCTGGTGTTGTTCCTTGCAGCCGCCACTGACTGCAGCAGCTATTTCAAGCTGGGGGTGAAAGGCACCACGTTCCAGAAGTGTGAACACACGTCCCTGTGCTACGCCCCGAGCTGGGTGTGCGATGGGGCGAATGATTGCGGAGACTACTCAGATGAGCGCAACTGCCCAGGTGAGCACAGGGAGAGGAGAAGGGGGCTCGGGCCTGGGAGAACCGGGGCATCCCGATGGGTGATGTCCCCTTTGGGGTCTGTTTGGGTGGCGGGTGCTTTATTGGCACACTGGGACCATGGTCCTGCGTGGAGGGTGCTGATGGATGCAGGATCACAGAGGGCTTTTGGGGAGGAAACCTTTGGAGTCAGGTGGTTCTGGGTTGGGATGAGGCAGGACGTGTCCACAGCACCCTTCTGGATGTTTTCCTTCACACACCAGGCGAGAGGAAACCCAAGTGTCCAGCCAATTACTTCGCCTGCCCAAGTGGGAGATGCATCCCCATGACCTGGACCTGTGACAAAGAGGATGACTGCGAGAACGGAGAAGACGAGACCCACTGCAGTGAGCGGCAGGGTGGGGAGAGCAAGGGACATCAGGCTGATGGCATGGGGTGGCGAGCGCAGGCATGTGGGAGGGGAGGCAGGACCCTCTCTGTCATCCCTTTGCCAAGGACCAGGCTCCAGATTCTTCCCCCTCTATGGTCTTATTCCACAAGCTTGGCCTTTTAACTGTGATCAATGCATTGCTCAGTGCACACACTGGTGCCCAGGGTCGTTTTGAAGGTGGCCAGTTGTGGCTCACTTGGTTTATAGTTTTAGTTCCAACCCCCCTGAACAAACCCCAGCCTTTGCTCAGGAACTGGGGAACATCTCCAGCTATAGAGCAGGGAATCCCTCACTGATCCTGCAGCTCCAGTGCCTGTCACCATTGCATCCTTCCCCCTGCATTGCCGTAGCTCTGACCCTTCCTCTTCTCTCTCAGACAAGTTCTGCTACCCGGTGCAGTTTGAGTGCAACAACCACCGCTGCATCTCCAAGCTCTGGGTGTGTGATGGGGCAGACGACTGCGGGGATGGCTCTGATGAAGACAGCCGCTGCCGTGAGTCCGCTCCAGCCGCTGCTGTGACCCCCCTCAGTCCCTGCCTCCATCCCTGTGCATTCTTCCCTCTGCTCATCCTTTCTCCCACCCTTCCTTTCCTGTGCCGTGCTCCTCACTGCTCTCCTGGGTTCTGCATCCCCTCATCACTGGGGTGATTGGCTTCCATCCTGCTTCTCCCTGCCCCAGGGCTGACCACGTGCAGTGCGGGATCATTCCAGTGCCCGGGTACCTACGTGTGCGTGCCGGAGCGCTGGCTCTGTGATGGAGACAAGGACTGTGCAGACGGAGCTGATGAGACCCTCGCTGCTGGCTGCTGTGAGTCCCCCAAGGGCTGGTGCTTGGCACGGCCAGAGGCTGGAGGATCAGAGTGTAGTGCAGGCAGGGCACTCCATCGGGAGCAGATGGGATGCCTCATCCTGCAGCACTATGGTCGCAGCAGACCTGGACATGGGGATGTCGGTGCCTTTCCCTGACTGCCGGGAGAGGAGGAGCAATAGCCAAAGGCACCCGGGTGCTGTTCACAGCCACGGGACGAGGGCTGAGGGGACAGGCAGGAGAGCAGAGGGGTCTGACGGAGGGGTCTGACAGTGATGCCTCATTGCAGTGTACAACAACACGTGTGATGAGCGGGAGTTCATGTGTGGAAACCGCCAGTGCATCCCCAAGCACTTCGTCTGTGACCATGACGATGACTGCGGGGATGGCTCGGATGAGTCCCCGGAGTGTGGTGGGTGCCTGTGGGACCGGGGGGGGACAGCGAGGGCCGTATCTCCTGTAGCACCGGGTCTCCTGAGATGAGGAAGAAGTTCTTCCCTGTGAGGGTGGGGAGGCACTGGCACAGGTTGCCCAAGGAAGTGCTGAGTGCTCCGTCCCTGGCAGTGTTGAAGGCCAGGTTAGACAGAGCCTCGGATGCATGCTCAGTGTGAGGTGTTAGAACCGGATGATCTTAAGGACCTTTCCAACCCAAACCATTTTATGGGACCCTGGAAAAGTCTTCATTATCCTGAAAGGGTTTGGTGTGAGAGGGGGATGAGGAGAGGGGTTGGATGCTCCTCGCATCGCCTGAGCTGCTGCTGTCCCACAGAGTACCCCACGTGTGGTCCCCATGAGTTCCGCTGTGCCAACGGCCGCTGCCTCAGCAACCGGCAGTGGGAATGCGACGGCGAGTTCGACTGCCACGACCACTCGGATGAGGCGCCCAAGAACCCGCGTTGCACCAGTCCAGGTACCATCGGGGGCCATGGTTGGGAGCGGGGCCTCCTGGTTCCCCCTCTGCTGACCGCTGCCACCTCCCCACTGCAGAGAACAAGTGCAACGACTCCTTCTTCCTCTGCAAGAACGGGAAGTGCATCCCGGAGGCTCTGCTGTGTGACAACAACAACGACTGCGCGGACGGCTCCGATGAGCTCAACTGCTTCATCAATGAGTGTCTTAACAAGAAGCTGAGCGGCTGTTCCCAGGAGTGTGAGGACCTCAAGATAGGGTACAAGGTAAAGGGCCCACAGGCCGGGGGCATTGGCCAAAGGGATGCTCTCCTGCTCCCTTCCTCCTTCACAGACACTCTCAGCATCATGTCCTGCACCAGCTGGGCAGGGGATGCTCACATTGGCTTGTGTCTGCAAGCTGGCTGTGCCCGAGCCCGCTTGTCCCGTGGTGATGCCTGTCACGTCCCTGGATGTGTCTAACAGCTCCGGGTTGCCTCCTGCAGTGCAGATGCCGTCCCGGGTTTCGGCTGAAGGACGATGGGAAGACGTGCATTGACATCGATGAGTGCTCCACCACCTACCCCTGCAGCCAGAAGTGCATCAACACTCTGGGGAGCTACAAGTGCCTGTGCATAGAGGGCTATAAGCTCAAACCTGACAACCCCACCAGCTGTAAAGCTGTTACAGGTGAGAGTGGAGGAGGCAGGGACACTCTTCTAGTGATGCTGCTGGTGCTGGAGTCGGTCACTGTGCTCCGTGAGACAAAGCTGCTGCCCCTGGGCTTATGGAAGAGAGCTGGGAGGCAGTGGGGCAGGGAAGGCGGTGGGACCCACATCCCTGACACATCTCCTGGCTTCCCTGTGCAGATGAAGAGCCCTTCCTCATCTTTGCCAACCGGTACTACCTGAGGAAGCTCAACCTGGATGGTTCCAACTACACGCTGCTCAAGCAGGTTCGGAAGGAGCTGGAGGTTGGAGAGGGGCCCTGTTGCTTGTAGGTGCTGCAGGAAAGGCTCTTCCAATGCTTCTCCTTCCCTCCCAGGGGCTGAACAATGCGGTGGCGCTGGATTTCGACTACCGGGAGCAGATGATCTACTGGACTGATGTCACCACGCAGGGCAGCATGATCCGCCGCATGCACATCAACGGCAGCAACGTTCAGGTGGGGATTGAGGCACCCACAGCATGAGCCGTTGGTCCTTGCCGACCTCCTGCCCCAGGGACACCACCAATGACTGCCTGAGATCATCACTGAGCTCAGCCCAGGTTGCTATGGGATGTTCTGCATCCCCATCCCAACCAGAGATGGGCTCCATGCTGTCCCAGAGCAGTGGGTGGGAAGCAATGATGGGGGAAAGGGAGCTGGCAAGGATCATTGGGGAGGACCAGGAAGTGGGATGCTGAGGGTTGGAACTGGATGACCTTAAGGTCCTTTCCAACCCAAACTATTCTATGATTCCATGTTGTCATCCCCTAGGAACCAGGGTGGGATCTGCTTCTCCCTGTCCAGCCCCAACATCTCTGTTTTCTCTCAACAGGTCCTTCACCGCACTGGCCTCAGCAACCCCGATGGGCTGGCTGTGGACTGGGTGGGAGGCAACCTGTACTGGTGCGACAAAGGTCGGGACACCATTGAAGTGTCGAAGCTCAATGGGGCCTATCGCACTGTACTGGTGAACTCGGGTCTGCGTGAGCCCCGGGCACTGGTGGTGGATGTCCAGAATGGGTGAGAGCCTGCACCTTCTCCTCTATGCCCTTCTTCCATCTTGCTGTAGTCCAGGAGGCTGGGAGATGGGATGAGGTCTTCCCTCCTCACCTCTGGGACTCTTGGTTGCTTCTCCCCTACCCATCACCTCGGTTCAGCCGCACAATGGGCACTCACTGCTGTGGCTTGGGCTGGACTCAGTCTCCCTCTGCTCTTCTGTTCCATCCCCAGTTACCTGTACTGGACAGACTGGGGGGACCACTCCCTGATCGGAAAGATCGGCATGGACGGCACCAACCGCAGCGTCATCGTTGACACCAAGATAACTTGGCCCAATGGCCTCACCCTGGACTACATCAACAGCCGCATCTATTGGGCTGATGCACGGGAAGACTACATCGAGTTTGCCAGCCTGGATGGCTCCAACCGGCACACGGGTGAGAGCACCGGGGTCCCGGGGTGCCACCAGGGCTGGGTATGGTCCCCAGCTCCACCAGCTCCTCTGAGCAGGGGAAGAGGTTTGTTCCTTGGAAGGGGTGGCGTGAGGCTGAGCCACCCATTCCCATTGTTGCAGTGCTGAGCCAGGACATCCCGCACATCTTTGCGCTCACCCTCTTTGAGGATTTCATTTACTGGACCGACTGGGAGACCAAGTCCATCAACCGGGCCCACAAGACCACGGGAGCCAACAAGACCCTGCTGATCAGCACCCTGCATCGCCCCATGGACATCCACATCTACCACCCCTACCGCCAGCCTGACGGTGAGCTGAGATGTGCTGACACGAGGGTGGGAGAAGGGTCTCAAAGCTGAGGGTCCCCTGCCTTGGTCTGACTCATGGTTGTGTCCCTGCTTTCTCCCCCAGTTCCCAACCATCCCTGCAAGACCAACAACGCTGGATGCAGCAACCTCTGCCTCCTCTCGCCGGGCGGGGGGCACAAATGTGCTTGTCCCACCAACTTCTATTTGGGCAGCGATGGCAAAACCTGCGTCTCCAACTGCACGGCCAGCCAGGTAACAGCCCTGCCTGCCCGGCCATGCCCTGGCCTCTTGTGCTGTGGTTTCAGCAGGTCCCAGCTCCTCTGCTTGCCCTGGTGCTGTGCGTTTGGTGTCTCCATGCACGGGCAACACCTCCCTCCTGTGGCACTTGCCAGCACACACAGACTGCAGTCGTTTGGGGGTGCTCAGGGGAGCCAGACACCCTCTGGCTCTAGAATGACCCCTCCAACCCCAGCACCTCTGTGGGTCGAGGTTTTATTCCCCCAGCTCAGGATACAGCATCCTGGGGGTGCCTGGGAAGTGGGATAAAGCCCTTGGGGTCCTCCCTGCCTATGCCCTCACAAGTGTGGGTCTCTCCATCACAGTTTGTCTGCAAGAATGACAAGTGCATCCCTTTCTGGTGGAAATGCGACACAGAGGACGACTGCGGGGACCGCTCGGATGAGCCAGAGGACTGCCGTGAGTGACCGCAGTGTGCCAGCACCTCGGCCATGCTCTTGGCAGCCCTACAGCATCGTGTGCTGTGTGGAGCTGCTGGTCCTCCCCCAGCCCCACTGCTTATCTGGCCTCAGAGCAGTGCTGCTGCTCCCTGCCTGCTGCAGCACAGGGGAGCATCATCCTGTTAATGGGCCTTAGGGAACAGGGGGATAACAACAGCCAACTGCTGCTCTCAGAGCAGAGCTGCCCCGTCACTGCACCACAGTTGCATGCTGAGGACCCCGGGGGGAAAAGTGGGAGGTTAAGATTTACCAGAGCACACATCTCAGCCCATCTTACTCACCCCACAGCTGAGTTCAAATGCAGGCCAGGGCAGTTCCAGTGCTCCACTGGGATCTGCACCAACCCAGCCTTCATCTGCGATGGGGACAACGACTGCCAGGACAACTCGGATGAAGCCAACTGTGGTAGGTTCCCCATCTCCTCCTCACAAGCCCAGTGTCCCAGGAGAGCAAAGGTGCAGCGGGTCAGGTCCTGAGCGTGCTGCTTCCTTCCCAGATATCCACGTCTGTCTGCCCAGCCAGTTCAAATGCACCAACACCAACCGCTGCATCCCCGGCATCTTCCGCTGCAACGGGCAGGACAACTGTGGTGATGGAGAGGATGAGAAGGATTGCCGTGAGTGTGGGGCTGGGAGCCATGGGGAGCGTACCCGGGTGGGGTGAGGAGCTCAGTGCTGCATCAGATGCGTGTCTTTGGGTATTGGCCTCTTTGGGCAGGGGCTTTCTCCTTGCCTCTGCCCGCTGTCACCCTGCAGACACTTCTGTTTCCTAGTGGAAATGAAATCCTTAAATCCCTCAGAGCGGCACGGTCAATATTTGCAGTGGATTTGCACTGAGCCTATTGCACAGCTGAGGGATTAAACTGGAACAGGGGAAGCTCAGGTTAGATATAAGGAAGAAGTTCTTTACTGTGAGGCACAGGTTGCTCAGAGAAGTGGTGAATGCTCCATCCCAGTGTTCAAGGCCAGGTTGGATGGGGTTTGGAGCAACCTGGTCTATTATGGGGCATCCCTGCCCATGGCAGGGGGTTGGAACTGGATGAGCTTTAAGGTCTCTTCCAACCCAAACCATTCTGTGGCTCTGATCTGCATCCCCCGCTCAGTGGGGTGGGTTTTGGGAGGCTGTGCCCCACTGCCTCTCCTGACTCTGCTTCTCCCCTCTGCAGCGGAGGTGACTTGTGCTCCCAACCAGTTCCAGTGCGCGATCACCAAGCGCTGCATCCCCCGTGTCTGGGTGTGCGACCGGGACAACGACTGTGTCGATGGCTCAGATGAGCCTGCCAACTGCAGTAAGAAGCCTGTGCAGGGATGGGGGGGTGTGCACACTGAAACCAGGAGCTCCCCAGTGCCTTTGTGTGCTGTGGGTCCCTATGGGCACTGGAGGCAGTGGGTGATGGTGATGGTGATTCTGACTTCTCCCTGCCTGAAATGGGGGGATCTTGCCCTCTGTGTTCCGAGCAGTGATGCTGCAGTCAGCTCCAGGCTGCTGGCACGAGGTATTCATCATCCCTGCCCATGCTAACCCCACTTGTGTCATCTCTTTCTTCCCCTCAGCACAAATGACGTGTGGCGTGGACGAGTTCCGCTGCAAGGACTCGGGCCGGTGCATCCCAGCGCGCTGGAAGTGCGATGGGGAGGATGACTGCGGGGATGGATCCGATGAACCCAAGGAGGAATGCGGTGAGCAGGGGCTGGGGAGATGAGCCCAGAGGGCACCGTGTGGGGCAGGGAGACCTATGGCAGGGCACTGCTGATCCCATCCTGTCCCATCCCAGATGAACGTACCTGTGAGCCCTACCAGTTCCGCTGCAAGAACAACCGCTGCGTGCCGGGTCGCTGGCAGTGTGACTATGACAACGACTGCGGGGACAACTCGGACGAGGAGAGCTGCAGTATGTGCTGCCTTTGAGCCTTTGCTATGCTGGGAGCTGGTGGAGAGTGGCTCAGATCCCCCTTCCAGCCCCAGTGCTCGAGAAGGGAGCATCAGTGGATGGGTGCTTGGTGCCAGGGCTCTGCCTGCCCCGAATTGAACAGGTAGAAGGGAGGAGGTGACCCCAGCATCCGCACGGGCTCTGCCATATCATGAAGGGGCTGAGGCACAGCCAGACCCTCTCCCCACCATCAGCTCCCACCCGGGTCCTGCTGCCTCCCTGCAGCTCTCTAGGGTGCACCTTTCTGTTTTCTGTTGATTTCACATCGTGGGTTTGAGTTTGTGCCATTTCACTTCATCTTGTGTTTTTCTCCATTTTCACACTGTCGTTATGGGGCACTCAGAGGTAGGTTCCTGCCAAAATCTTTCTAATTCCATGTACAGTCCCTCTAAAACAAATGAAGACAATAAATTCTAGGAGAGGGCAGAGGGGTCGGGACCGGACAACCCAGCCGGATTTACTGAGCATCAGCACCAGCATCTCCCTCCGCTGAAGCCGCAGTCAGGGAGGGTCCGACCCTGCTGCCTCCACTACCGGGGCCCATGCATGGCTCATACTTGGCTCCAAAATCCATCCCCTCCTTGACCCTTCTTGCTCCACTTGGACACTCCCTGCCTCCCTTTTCCCCTATAGTCCTGTTGGCTTCTGCTCTGCAGCCAGAGGGGCTGCCTGCCCCACATGTCCTACACCAGGGCAATAGGGAAGGGAAGGAGTCCAGTGAGAGACTGCCCTCCTGCAGGCAGGTTTGGCACTGACTGTGTTGGTGTTGGTCCATTGGGCTGCGAGGGCTCTGTCCCCACACCGTGCAAGGAGGGGACGATGTGCCAGGCACTGCTAGACCTGGCCATGAGCAGCAGGGAGCTGTAGGGCTGGTGGGGAGTGACTTAAGGGGGCACATGCAGCAGGGAAGCTGCCAGGAGCTGGTATGGCCATGGTACCCCCCAACAACCCCATTTCCCCGCAGGGAACTGGGATGGGAAGGGGCTGTGAGGTGGCATCAGCCGTGCCCCTCTCTGGCTGTTCCCCCAGCTCTGCTTGCACCCCACTCTGTGCCCCTGGACCTGTGTCTGCGTCAGCCTGTGCCCCACAAGCTGTTGGCCTTCACAGCCTGCCTGCAGCTCCCACTGAGGGCTCACCCTGTGTTCTCTGCCCGCAGCGCCCCGGCCCTGCTCTGAGAGCGAGTTCTCCTGTGCCAACGGCCGCTGCATCGCCGGCAGATGGAAGTGTGATGGGGACCACGACTGTGCGGATGGCTCCGATGAGGTACCTTCACCCTGTGTGCCACAGGGGACTCGTCCTTTGCCACCAAGCAGGGGCTGAGAGCCTGCTCCCGGATGAAGTCATGGGATGGGATGCTGCCCCATGCGGGGCTGTCCTTGCTGACTGCTGTCCCTTGCCTTTGCCATGCAGAAAGACTGCAGCCCGCGCTGTGAGTTCGACCAGTTCCAGTGCAAGAACGGGCACTGCATCCCCATGCGCTGGCGCTGCGATGCTGATGCAGACTGCATGGATGGCACTGACGAGGAGAACTGCGGCACTGGGGGTGAGGGCAATGCTGCGAGTGTCCCTTGGAGCTGGTTGTCCTTGTCCCCTCATGTCTCCTGTGTCCCCAGTGCGGGTGGGAGTGCTCTGGGCATGCACAGGCACATATCCGAGCGCTGCAGAGCCCCCCAGCTATGCTGTAAATTGGAGCTGTGCTGTAAATTGGAGTGTAAATTGCAGTGCTAGGTTGGTGTTTCAGTAGCCGGGCAGCAGCATTTCATGTGTCTCCTCCTGTCCCATGCTGTCACAGTTCGCACATGTCCCCTGGATGAGTTCCAGTGCAACAACACGCTGTGCAAGCCCCTGGCCTGGAAGTGCGATGGGGAGGATGACTGCGGGGATAACTCAGATGAAAACCCTGAGGAATGCTGTGAGTGATGCTGCATCGCCTCTCCCCATTCCCTGGCGTGTGCTGCAGGGGCAGCAGTCTGAGGGGTGACAGTCCCAGAGCCACGGGTCCCCTTTGTGCCAAGGGGTGGCTCCAGTCGGAGGTGCTGGGGCTGGCTATGGGGAGCGGGGCTGGGCCAGGAACTGGGCGATTGTCTTTGCTTCAGTCTCTTTGCTTTAGCCTCCGGAGCCCGCTCGCCCTCGTGGGACAAAGGCTCCCCGGAGGCAGAGGCTGAGCAGCAGCTCGTGACAAGCGTGACAGCCTGGCTATGGCGTCTCCTTTCACCGTCACCGTTTGTTTCTGTTTGCTGGTGCAGTGAAATTCCAGTGTCCCCCCAACAGACCGTTCCGCTGCAAGAACGACCGGGTATGTCTGTGGATCGGTCGACAGTGCGACGGCATTGACAACTGTGGAGACAACACGGATGAGAAGGACTGCGGTGAGTGGGGCTGCCGATGGGGCACCGCTCCATGCCCAGCATCAGCCAGGCAGCGGGTTGCAGAGCCTGGTGTATAGCCCAGATGTTGGCATCTGCTTTGCCCGCTCCTCATTGCCGGGTGCTGGTGTCCTTGTCGCCTTCTGCACCATTCGCGCCCTGAGGCTCCGGTGGGGATGGGTGCCCATGGACATGGAGCATCACAGCCACAACCCCTGCACCCGCAGAGTCACCCACGGCCAAGCCCAAGAGCTGCAGCCAGGACAAGAACGAGTTCCTATGTGAGAACAAGAAGTGCATCAGTGCCAACCTCCGCTGCAACTTCTTTGATGACTGTGGAGATGGCTCCGATGAGGCATCCTGCTCCCATGGTAGGTGGGCAGTGGGGTGGCAAAGGGGGGACACTGGGGGAGCTGTGAAGGTGCTGACAGCGCATCCCCACTGCAGACCACAAGTCATACGACTGCATGACCAACACCACCATGTGTGGGGATGAGGCTCAGTGCATCCAGTCGCAGTCCACCACGTACTGCACGTGTCGTAGAGGCTTCCAGAAGGTGCCAGACAAGAATTCCTGCCAAGGTACTTCCCGACACTGATGGATGTGGTTTGGGGTTAGGCCACTGGGTTTATGGTTGGGTTTTGGGGCGTCAGAAATGGTATCTATGGGGCTTTGAGAGAGGTGGGGGTCTCCAAGTGCCGGATGGCACAGACCAGCCTCTGAGGTGGGCACCCTCCTGTTCTCCCCCTGACTCCCATCTCCCATTATCCAGATGTCAACGAGTGCCTGCACTTTGGGACCTGCTCCCAGCTCTGCAACAACACCAAGGGCTCCCATGTGTGCAGCTGCGCCAAGAACTTCATGAAGACGGACAACATGTGCAAAGCAGAAGGTGAGGAGGGAATGGGGACCCCTCTTCCCTCCCTGCTCCTTCTCCCCATGCGCCTCTGCCCACACCAACATCTCCTCTTCCTCGGCAGGCTCCGAGCACCAAATCCTCTACATCGCGGATGACAACAAGATCCGGAGCATGTACCCCTTCAATCCCAACTCTGCCTACGAGCCGGCCTTCCAGGGCGACGAGAACGTGCGCATCGATGCCATGGACATCTACGTCAAGGGCAACAAGATCTACTGGACCAACTGGCACACGGGCAGGATCTCATACCGGGAGCTGCCCGCCTCTTCCACCGCATCCACCGCCTCCAACCGCAACCGGCGCCAGATCGATGGCGGTGTCACCCACCTCAATGTGAGCTCTGCCAGGGGGCACGGCGGGAGGCACCGAGACCGGGCTGTTGGCATCCTCTGCCCTCACCTCTTCTTCCCTTTGTGCCCTTCACAGATCTCGGGGCTGAAGATGCCGCGGGGCATTGCCATTGACTGGGTCGCTGGGAACATCTACTGGACAGACTCGGGGCGGGATGTCATTGAGGTGGCGCAGATGAAAGGCGAGAACCGCAAGACGCTCATCTCGGGGATGATCGATGAGCCCCACGCCATCGTAGTGGACCCACTTAGGGGGTGAGAGACTCGAGCCCTTTCTCCTTTGCCTCTGCCCAGTCCTCACATTGGCTCCTCTTGCCAACAAGCCCATCCATGGTGAAGCTCCCTGTGCCCAGTGTCAGCTTGAGCCAGCTGGCTCCTTGCGTCATGACAGTGATGCTGTGGGGAGAACACGGGAAGGTTTCCTTGCCCATTGGGCCTTGGAATGTCCTCCTGCTCTTCTGCTCCTTGCTCCCGCACCAGGAATGACCTGCCTATGTCCTTCGCAGGACTATGTACTGGTCAGACTGGGGCAATCACCCCAAGATTGAGACAGCGGCTATGGACGGGACGCTGCGCGAGACCCTGGTGCAGGACAACATCCAGTGGCCAACAGGTGAGCAAAGATGGGTGTTGAGGGGGGCACAAGGGGCGGTGAAAACCTTGCAGAGGGGATGTACAACCCACTTGTGGTGGGGAGGATTGACCAGAGAGCTCTGAGCCCCATGGCAGGAGTATGTAGGGGCCATGACTTGGTCAGGAGAGGCTCAGAGGATGGGCTGGGGGCCTCAACCTGAGTGGTGGGGCTGTGTCCCCTCAGGCCTGGCTGTGGACTACCACAATGAGCGGCTGTACTGGGCTGATGCCAAGCTCTCCGTCATCGGCAGCATCCGGCTCAATGGCACTGACCCCGTGGTGGCCATTGACAACAAGAAGGGTAAGTTGGAGGACCCCAGCATCATCCCAAATGGGATCCAGAATCCCTCATCAGCCCTGTCCCAGGGCAATGAGCAGCTGAGGGTGCTCCCTCTTTGCTTCCCCAGGGCTGAGCCATCCTTTCAGCATTGACATCTTTGAGGACTACATCTACGGCGTCACCTACATCAACAACCGCATCTTCAAGATCCACAAGTTTGGGCACAAGGCTGTCACCAACCTAACGTCTGGCCTCAACCACGCAACCGATGTGGTGCTCTACCACCAGTATAAGCAACCGGAGGGTGTGTGCCAGGCCCGGGTCCCCCCTCCTGCTCCTGGGGTGGAAGGGAGATGCCATCAAGTGGGGCTTGATCTCTGACGTGGGGCATTGACGGAGCTTGGGGCAAGAGACTTGGCCACACAAGCAGGGGGGGCATCTGGATGGGCAGAGCACGAGGGGTTAGTGGGGAGGAGGGTGGATTGAGGTGGGGAGGCAGCTGCAATGGCAACCCCAGGGCATTAGGCTTGTACTATGGAAGGTGCCCTGAAGCTGTTGGGGAGAGCTGTGGGTCACCCCACATCACCCCTTCCCTCTTGGCAGTGACCAACCCTTGCGACCGCAAGAAGTGCGAGTGGCTTTGCCTGCTCAGCCCCAGCGGCCCCGTCTGTACCTGCCCCAATGGCAAGCGCCTGGACAACGGCACCTGCGTGGTCATCCCCTCGCCCACCGTCTCCCCTGTTGGTAGGTGATGTGGAGCAAGGAGGAGGAAAGGGGGATGCTCCCAGCCGAGCGCGGTCCCGCTCACCTCCATCCCTCCCTCCTAGTGCCCACCACCGATACCTGCGACCTGGTGTGCCTGAACGGTGGGAGCTGCTTCCTCAATGCCCGCAGGCAGGCCAAGTGCCGCTGCCAACCGCGCTACAACGGTGACAAGTGCCAGATTGACCAGTGCTGGGACTATTGCCAGAACGGGGGCACGTGCGCCGCGTCCCCATCAGGTAAAGGCCGAGCCTGGGGGATCAGGGCTGCTCCTGGATGCATAGGGAGCGATGCTGATGGCTCTTGGTTCTTCAGGGATGCCAACCTGCCGCTGCCCCACCGGCTTCACGGGGCCCCGGTGCAACCAGCAAGTGTGCACCGACTACTGCCTGCACAACGGGAGCTGCACCGTGAACCAAGGCAACCAGCCCAACTGCCGCTGCCTGCCCACCTTCATCGGGGACCGCTGCCAGTACCGTGAGTGCTGCCTGCCCAGGGCGAGGGATGCGATGCACTGGTTCCAGGGGATGCTCCGGGGGGAGCTTGTGTTCCTCTAGTGGGGGATGTCTCTGGTGACCCAGGATTGGGGTGATGGGACCGGGACCCCCGGAGGGGCTGGCATGGGGCTGACCCCACGTATCCCCTTGCAGGGCAATGCTTTGACTACTGCGAGAATGATGGGGTTTGCCAGATGACAGCCAGTGGTGCCAAGCAGTGCCGCTGCCCTCCGCAGTTCGAGGGCGCCCAGTGCCAGGACAACAAATGCTCCCGGTGCCAGGAGGGCAAGTGCAGCATCAATAAGCAGAGTGGAGAAGTCTCCTGCATGTAGGTACCGGGAACGTTGGATTCAAGGGAGGAAGAGGAGATGGTGGGTGCAGGAATAACTACGTCCCTGTGGGTGGATTGAGCAGAGCTGAGATGCTGGGTTAGTAATCCAGTGTGGGAGACGTAGGAGCTGCGAGCATCTCACTCGCTAAGTCCATCCTGATGTGCTGGGGCTGGGGGGCACCGTGTGCCTGACCCTCTCTGCCCCACAGATGCCCAGATGGGAAGATAGCCCCGAGCTGCCTGACCTGTGACAGCTACTGCCTGCACGGCGGAACCTGCTCCATCAGCGACAAGACACAGCTGCCCGAGTGCCTGTAAGCATTGCAGGGGCTGTGGGGCTGGAGAGGGGGGGTACGGGTGAGCAAAGGCAGATGTGACTGACAGACCCCCATCTGTGTGCCCCTTCCCGGCCCCCAGGTCTGTGCCCCACCTCTGCATGCTGTCCCCCATCCCTTGCTAACCCCGATGCTCTCCCCATGCTCTCAGGTGCCCGGTGGGGATGACGGGGACGCGCTGCGAGGACTTCATCGTCAGCGAGCAGCAGAGCAGCCGTATGTGTGGGGCAGTCCATGGGGCTTGAGGCCAAACCGGGGTGGAGGGGGGGGGGTCAGGGTATGACTTTGCTGATGAAGTGACTGTACCCGTGCTTCTCTTCCTGCAGGAACAGCCTCCATCATCATTCCCATCCTGCTGCTGCTCATCCTCCTCACCGTGGTGGCTTTTGTCTGGTACAAGTGGAGGATTAAAGGGTGAGTGCGGGGCTGCTGAGGGCCCAGCCAGCACAGAAACCCCTCCTTGCAGGGCTTGAAATCCTCCCTTAAGAGGGATAAACAAGCGGGGACCACTGGTGAATGGGGACCACTGGTGAATGGGGACCACTGGTGAATGGGAGCCCTGTGCTGCTGGCACTGACCCTCTCCCTCCCTCCCTCCCTCCCCAGCGCCAAGGGCTTCCAGCACCAGCGCATGACCAACGGTGCCATGAACGTGGAGATCGGGAACCCCACTTATAAAATGTACGAGGGGGAGCCCGACGATGACGTGGGGGAGCTGCTGGATGCGGACTTCGCCCTGGACCCCGACAAGGTGAGGGGCAAGGGGCCGTCATGGCACAGCGATGCTGCACTGGGGCAAGCGGCAGCGATGGGGACTGCGGTACCTGTGCCCCCCTCCCATCCTTTCCCCTCCTGTTCTCTACAGCCCACCAACTTCACCAACCCCGTCTATGCCACGCTGTACATGGGTGCCCACAACAGCCGGAACTCGCTGGCCAGCACGGATGAGAAGCGGGAGCTGCTGTCACGAGGCGCGGATGATGACCTGGCGGACCCCCTGGCATAGGGGCAGGATGGGGGGCACAGACACCCATTGCAGGAGGCGGGTGGGGGCCGGGGGGGGGGGCCGA
>WYDI02025383.1:0-12056 GCA_009867235.2 Psittacus erithacus | reverse complement strand
TGGGTGGGCGGCAGCGGCTTCCCCCGGTTGTAGGGCGAGACCTTGGTGCTGTGTGCTGGGGGGGGGGCCGGGGGGGCGGCAGCACGGCGGCCCGGCGGGGGGGGCGGTGGGGCAGACGAGCTGTGCTTCATGCCGGTGCTGCCGGCAGCATTGGGCCGGGACAGGTCCGGCAGCGATGGCCTCTGCGTGCGTGGCAGCTCCGGTGGCGAGCTCCGGCTGTTGTCAGCATCATCTTGAGGTCGGCTGTTGCTGGCGGGCACCGGGGGCCTGGGGGCAGCTCCTCTGGAGCCGGGGACTTGCAGGGTTTGCTTACTCGAGCTGTCTGTGGGGAAGGAGAGCAGAGTGAGTGAGGGAGTGAGCAGCGACATGCGGCGCTGCGGGGCAGCGTGCCCATGTGAAAAGCTGTCTGGCACAGGCAGGGAGCTGGCACTATGCTCAGCCACACACGGCTCCTCTCACCACTGCTATGCACTCTCTGCCTTGCTGGAAGGCAGGTTGCCATAGAAAATAGCAGGGAAAATGCCGTGCAGCAGACACAACACCAAAGCCCTCCAAGGTTTGTGTCGTGGGTCGCTGTGGCATGGAGTGTGCAGCTTGCCCACGGCCATTCGTGGGGTGCTGATTTGCCTCTGAACAGCTGAAATCCCCAGGGAAGCACAGCAAAATCCTCAACCCCCTCCTGCTCCGGGACCTCCCCAGGGAACCACACAGAAACCACAAGCAGGAGGCCATCACCTGAGCTGTCCTTCGCTCCCACAGGTCTCAGCTTGGGAACGCCGCCTTGGAAGAGGCCACCCTTTGGTTGGATCGCAGCTGAGATAGAGCTGTAGCTGCAGCCGCCACCAGCACTGCCCTTAGGCTCTGCAAGGAGAGAGGCAGAGAGGTTAAGCCTGGTATTAGCTCCTCCAGCAACATGAAGGCACTGGAATCCAGACGGGTGGGAGCTCAGAAGCTGTCCTGAGGACACAGCAGCACCCAGCGCAGGGCTGAGAGCCTCCCAGCGACAGGACTCACTCTCTAGGATTGGTGCGCTCCGGTCATTGATTTGTGTCACCTTCTTTAGCTTGGTCCCTTTGCAGATGTCCTGCAGGAGGGCCCCGCGGCCCCGCTGCTCCTCTCGGCTCAGTTTCGGTGGCTCTGTGTTTGCCTGGAGACAAGAAGCAGCTCAGCAGCTCGCCTGTGTGCACACACACCCTGATCCACAGAGCAGGCGCAGCCCCACTCCACCCCCCGACTTCTCCTCCCCAGCCCCTGCCAGCAAACATCCTTCTCCACACAGAGCAATAGGGCTGCCCTAGGTTATGCTGCTCTTCTATGGGGCAAGGTTGAGACCCCATCCTACCTATACCCAAAGCACATCTCAGCTACAGCCACGTGGAAGACTCCCAGCTCTCCCCACTGAGCCACGAAGGAGCAGAAGACACTAATGCAATGAACAGCCACATGCAGCCCTCTCCACATACAGATTCTGCTGAACAGAAACTGAGGCACAGCCCATGGACCACCTGAAGCTCTCATAGGGTGGACCTGAGGAGGTCCAGAGACAACACAAAGGGTCCTGGCAAGCAGCACCACGTGGAGATGAGTGCCCAGGTCATGGGCAGCAAGAGCAGCTCTTACCTGGCTGAAGGTGGGAGGCGGCGGGGGCCCGGGCGGCGGTGGCGGCGGGATTGGCATCCTGGCCCTGCTCCAGTGGCTCCAGTGGCTCAGAGGTGGGGACAAACCCGGTCACTCATGCCTGTGGGAAAGGAGGAAGCGGTCAGGAACTGGAAGGGAGAGCCAGAGAGCAGAGAAATGTGGCCCCAGGCCACTGTGCTCATGCCCTGTGCTGGAGCTCCTGTGGGGCAGAGCCTGCGGCTGTTCTCTCCCAGCTCAAAAGGTTCTCCCAAGACCCTGGAGCAGCAGAGGTGGGAGCCAGCACCATCCCCAGCCCCAAATGAGCAGGGACCCTACCCCAGCACACAGCCTGCAGCTAAAACCCAGCACTTCCCACACGACCGCCTTGCTCAGCGGAGAGAACCTGGCTGAGCAAATCCTGCACCATGAATCCAGCTCCTTTATCTGCAGCCAGAGGTTGCTCACATGGAAGTGTGAAAGGAGCCCAAAGCCTCTGCTGCCAGCAGGCACTGTGGCCAGCCCTGGTACACGTCCCCAGCAGCCACTAAACATGCCACTGGATCATCCAACACCCCAAAGGCTGCCTGCACCACGCTCCATTTGCACAACTCTAAAGCATCCCTTGAAGCTGCCCGAGCAGGCAATGAAATAATCCTTCCTTACATCAATCTCATTACACTTCAATCCACCTCATCACAAGGCCAAAACCACCCTGTCCCGCGCCATGGCTCACCCAGGATGGATCCCAGTCCACACAGTGCTTCACCAGTGGGGCTCCACACAGCCCGGCAGCTCCAGTCAGCACCAGAGACTGAGCACGGAGGAAGTGGGGACAGGAAGAGCCTGAATCACCTGGAGATCACAGGATGGGTCCCTGGCAAGCTCGTGCCTCTGACAGCAGCACACAGGTAGGGCTGCCCCAGCAGCACTGGCTCAGGGAATAGGAATGTGGTGACTGGAGGCCTCACTCGGCACTCCAGCAGTTTCAGGTGCTCGAGGCAGACTGAGGCGCAGGGGATAAATGCCCCTTTCTGCACCAAAGATGTTCCTCCCATGAGAAAACCTGTTCCCTAACCACTGAAGTGGACCACAACCCCAGCATGAACAGGGAAGTTTCACACCTGAGGCTTTCAACTTCCACTCCATGACCTCCAGGGCACTCAACAGACACATCCACCATGACAGTGAATGCTTCTTTATGATCCAGGCACCAAAACCAAGGTGCCCACTACCTCTAAAATGGTTTCTATCAGGTATTAAAAACCTGAGACTCACCTTCTACCAGAGAAACTACAGTTTACTGAAGCCACGGCACATGGAGGCCAGAGGAAGAGCAGGTCCATCCTCACGTGTCAGATATTCCCACTCCCTGGCACGGCAGAGGTGTGAGAACAGGAGAAGCGGAGCAGCAGCACTGCTGCGGTGCCAGCAGCTGCCCTGGAGTGAACCAGCAGCAATCTGTGGTTCAGGAGGATAAATAACGCAACTGCCTTTTAATTAAAAGCAGCTCTTCTTCCAAGTGAGAAGCTCCTCAAGTGCAGACACCCTCGCCAGGAAGATGTTCCTCCCTCTGTCTCCTGGCCCTTCCTAAGTCACCTGAGATCTCATGTTCTCTGATGGCACCAGCCACACCTCTGCAGAGCTGGGAATGAACCTGCCGTGACTCAGTAATCCTTGTCCACCTCACCAGGGAAGCCAGCTCATTCCTGCCTCTTGGAAACACACCATCCCCCAATACGTGTGGTGCTACTTTGCTCCAGACCAAGCTTGAAGCCTCACACATGTCCATCAACTCCTCCTTCAGCCCCACCAAGTCAGGATGCTCTGCAGACTGGAACAAAGCCCGGCAAACCCATTCAGCCTGTACCTTTCCCACCAAAGCAAGATCAGAGACGGCTCGTAACGTGCTCGTCTGGCACGGCCGGGACGTGTTGCAACAGGAATGCTTTTCCCCCGTGCTGCTTCCCACCCCGCAGCAGGATGGAAGGGCCGGGCTGGCACAAGCTGCTGCCATGGCAAAGCATGATGTTGGGGGGACAGGACGGGCAGGAGGGTCCCGGCCTCTTTGGGACACCAGCAGCAGGAGGTAATTAGCAGAGATAGAGCTGAGAAACGTGCCAGCTAATGAGACTCCTGCCTGGCTCTCATGTGTCACAGGCCTGAGCCAGCACAGGATTGGTGCCAGCCCTGCCGGTTGTCACCTCCACTCTCAACCCACGGGAACAGAAACACCTCCTCATCATCAACCCGTTACGCTCTCGCTGGTTACTCACAGGGTGACGTTTCCCACCCAGCTCTGCACCTTGATGGCACTTGGGGTCACCGGAGCTCCTTTCATACTCCTGTGAGAGGGACACGGGCAGACGGACAGCGGGATGTCAGCTGTCAGAACACAAGTCATGGCTGCAGGAGAAGCATGCTGCTCGGGTTCCCCCGCATAAGCCCTGCGTCAGGCAGAGCAGTGGGGGGGGACAATCCCAATGTGACATTACTCCTGTAAGCAGAGCCAGCAAGGAGAGGAGTATTTCTACAAAGAAACCATGAGTCATTATCTCCCCATATCTACCATGCCCTTCAAAACCAGTGCTGCACCGAAACCCACATTCAGATAAAGGCTCTGACCTAGAAGAGCAAGAGGAGGGGAAAGAAGAATTGAAGCTCAAGCAGCTTGAAGATACACTGAATTCCTGAGAAACGGGTCAGTTTGTTTCAGCACACAGCCCCCGTCAGGTTGTGGATTAACAGCAAAGGTCACATTGAAAAACCCAGCTCAAGAGGCACCGGACTCAGCACATGGTATGAGAAATGCTGAGACCTCTGGGTGGGAAGGCTGGAGTGTCTTTAAAACAAAGCCTAAATCTTCAGTGCCCATGCAGACAGACACAGCTGATAAAGATGAGGGAGATGTAGCAAAATCCTCCAGGAACAAAAACCCAAGGGGGCTCTCCCAGCACTGCTTACCACCCCTTAATGTCTGGCGTATGCCTGACGGAAACCATGCCCTTTGAAACAATGCTGCTCCGACACCCGCCTTCCCCGCGTGCCTTCTCCTTTGTTGTTCGTTACCAGGGATCCTTTCACCGAGCCAGAGCTGAGCCTCTGAGAGCTCCATGTACCTCAGCAGCAGCTCCCTGTGCTCGCAGGGAAAGTGCTTTGAAAGACCTGAATTGGGCAGGAGAGACACCCATGAGATCAGAGCACAGGAGAGCGTGTCCTGGGGTAAGGCAGGAGGGGCAGGTTTGCACCTTGGCTTCCCCTGGAAAATGAAGACACAAACCCAAGGAAGCTGTGAGGAATCCGAGGGAAGAGAACATGTGAAAAGCTCTTGCTCTGGAGGGCAGAGAGTTCACTGAAACGAGGTGACCCTGCAGAGAGCTGCTGCTCAGCGGCCACACTGGACCCTCACCACCACCACTGCAGCGTGTCAAGTCAGGCCTGCCCTGACAACCCTGGCTTCAAAACACTATTAAACCCCAGGAGCGTGACATTCAGCAGCCCCCGTCTCCCATAAAACAGCTGAATTAGCCAGAGCTGGCTGGGACAAGACTACATGCCATGTTTTTCAAGTCCTCATTAGCTGAAGGGAGATGAAATGTCTTCTCCAGCACAGCAAGCAAAGCAGCCCCAGACCCTGCTTGCCCCTCAGGGGGCTTTGCTGTTGTAGCAGGACAGGCAGCAGTGACCTTCAGCCGCCGTTTCCTCGCCTTTCAGGGGGATTTGGGTGCTGTGGCAGATTTGTATTTCACAGCTATGCCGCAGCGAGCCTGCATTTGCAAACCCGAGATGAAGCTTCATCCTCAGGGAGGCAGCGGCTTTGAACTGCAGATCAAGAGGAATTTCCAGCCCTCTGATGTCGGCTGCAGAATGCAGCTGTACCGGTTTGGGGATGACTTCCAAGGCTGGACCTCTGAAACACCCTCCCTCCCTCCCGCCTTGCAGGGCGCCTTTATCTTCCACCTCTTCCCATGCAAAGCCTCAGTTACCCTGAGCGTTGCCCTTCCCAATTCAGAACCTGTCCTCCAAAGCCTGACATTTCTGCCCGTTCCTGAGGAGCGGGGGCTCCAGCAGCACTGAGGATGCGACATAAATAATTTATCCTGAAAGACAGCAGAGCAAGATTTGAGGTCATTCAGGCTTTTAAAATCATATCAGCATGCGCTCAGAGAGCGAGCTGCCATCTCCATTTGGAGCGCCTCAAAGAGCTGGTGCATCTCTGCGTGCAGACACCCAGACACACTGCAGCCCCGCAGGACTCAGACGTTCACTCTGAATTATTCACAACCCACGGGCACTGACAATGCGTTTTTAACAAAACCCCGCAACACAACAGTTACTGGTGCCTCCGGGCTCAATTCCACAGCCACGGCTTCCCCAGCCCAGCCACGGGACCCCGGAGTCGGGCTGGCCTTTAGCAGCTTTCTACCCAGCTCAGCTCGGCTCACTTGGCAGAGGAAACCTTTAATCAAGAGCAAGGAATTGCGTCCTGACATTAGGCCGCAGCAAAGAGCAGGAAAAGCCCATCCCAGGAGAGCCCACAGACTTCTCTGCCTCTCCCCATCCCATGTGCCAGGCGAGAAGGGAAAGGAAATCGGGGAGGGAGAGGGTGGCACACGAAAGCAGCGGGCAGGAACCGCTCTGAACCACTGCTCTCCGACCAACATCTCCAATTGTTCCAGCGGGAGGAAGTGGCAGGAGACGCGAGGACTTCCCGACTGCTGCACCGTGACCCACGGCTGGGAATAATGTGCTGCAGGGCCCACGCCTCGCAGAGAACAATGCACTGAATGGAAAGCAGCTCCTGAGCCTGGTGCTCCTAGTGGAGAGCTCACATTAAAATGACTTCTTATCAACTGCCAGCAACTGCCCCTCACCGCAGGTTCCAGCATCCTCTGTGCATTTAGGGGGAACGACGCTGGATGGAGCCAACAGAGCTGGGAGCCCCTTGAGGGGCAAGAAAAACATTGGTGGCTTCAGGATGCTCCAAGCAGAACGGGAAGCAAAGAAAGGCTCCAGCCACCTCCAAGAGCCTTTGAAAGTGGCTGACACACTACCAGTGAAGAGCACGGACACCGAGCAAACCCGCAGCTCTGGAAAGTGACAGCGCACAAAGTTATCTGGAAAGCAGCACCAGATGCTCCATGGCACCAGCAGCCTCACATGGGAGCAGCAGCCAGTCTCCAGCTCCAGCCTGCCACCCCGAGTTGATGCTGTCACTACTGCAGCAGGTCTGAGGCAGGGACAGCCAAAAGCCAAATAAAGCACATGAAGCGCATGGCACTGCGCTGAAGGCTGCGCTATCAAATCAGCCCCAGTGGTCTGCCCCGACACAGGGAGTTTGGTTAAAACCATGAACAAACCTGTTGAAAACCCACTAACACATGCCTGGAGGTCACTGTCCCCAACAGAATAGCTGTGCCTTTAAAGTACTGCAGGCCCAGCTCCAGCTTAAACCTCTGTACCAGCCCCTGCCTGAGCTTAAACACACGGCTTAAACATGCCCGAGCCCTCGCTGTGCCCCTGCACCCTTCGCTCTGCTGGGCAGCGCCCAGGGCTGGGTTAGTCCCCCCTGCCCCAGCCAGGAGCCCGCCGGACCCCCACTGGGGTCTCTCCCATCCCCTACACGGCATCTGTGATGCTCCCTCCCTCCTTCCTCTGCTTGAGGGGACTCTGGGGGAGGCTGAGGACAGAGACCTCCAGCTCTGGTCCCCTTTGCCAAGCCAGCGGCTTTGCCTGCTCACCGCCCTCCTGTGCCACCTCTTTTGCAAGAGCTGCTCTATGCCCGGCCGTGGGAAGCAGCCCTGAAGGAGAGGAGCAGAGCCGGGCATGAGGTCTCCTGCTGTTCCACAGCACCCGGCCAAGTGTTCCCAGGGTTTTCCTAGGCAAAGGCCAAGCAAGGATGCACCAATTCCTGATCCAGAATACACAGGGCAAGGAACCGAGGCAGAGTGCAAGTCTCTGGGAGGTGCCTGCTGGAAGGGCGCAGTCCTCACCGCAGGATAAAGCCACCCCAAAGCCACAAAGGCCTTGCAGAAAGGAAGCAGCCACTCACAAAACCATCACTGACTGCTTCTAAAACATTTACCTGGCTAAAGAAACACATCTGTCCTCTAACCAGGTCTGTACTTGGAGTCATAAAGAGAACATTTACAAGCTGCCATCGAATCCCCAGCACTTAAGTACTATTTTGGGGCAGATGTATATGCTTGGTGTTTGTGCAAGACCCTAAAGCTGCAGAAACCTCACAAACAGGGCTCAGAGCAAGCAGAGCCTTGCTGAAGGTGCTGAGGGCCCAGCCCCACCGTCCCTCGCTGTGGGAGCAGGAGGTGTGAGAGCATGAAGGAAGCACCCGTGTCCGTGCCAAGGGGACCCAGAGCTCTCGGAGCCTCTCGGCTGCTGTTCAGGGCAGTGGGTGCCAAGAACACGCTGCAGATTTACAGAGGGACAGCAGGGATGCTCTGAGATGTGACCCAGTAATGGGGTGTGACAGACACAGAGACAGGGTCCTTGCGGGTGCAACCGTGTTCCCCCCAACTCCAGGCACAGTCACCAGCACCCCTGGGCCCCCGAACCAGGCTCCAGCCCAGGTTTAAGGGAGGAAAACACCACCGGCCCCACAGGAAGGCGCTCATCACATGGCAGCAGCAGGTCAGACCTGACAAGGACACTGGAATGCAACAGCAGCTGAGTCCCAGCATGATGCCCACAGCCCCCCACGGCCCAGACTACCCACAAGCCATGCTGTGAGCTGCATCCACAACCCCTCAACCTGCTCCCATTGGGAAAGGGAAGCTCCCTGCAAGCCTCCACACCTGCCTGCAGCGTCTCCCCTTTCCCTTTGAGGGCCCTTCCGGAGCTGCATCTGCCCCAGCTGGTGCAGCCAGTCCTGCTGAGCAGCATGGATCCCTATGGTTATGGTACTGCATGCAGGAGATACCAGAGGAAGGAAAGGGAGTGGGGAAGAGCCAAAGGAAGCAGAGAAGCACCCGAGCCCCGGTACCACAGCCTCTGTGCTGCAGGAGACCCCACAGCAGGTCTGGGTTCCCAACACCGCAGCCTCCTCCCGGGGCTGCTGGCAAAGGAGCCGGTTCAGCTCTGCAAAGACAGTTTAATTCTTCACTCATGCTCGTAACATCGGAGCGAGGAGCAGGCCCTGGAGCTGTGCTCATGCCAGAGCTGCCCTGGCAAAGGCAGCAGGAGAAACCCAACACGCTCAGCCCCTCGCTACCAGGGCACTTCCCCCCTCGGCTGCCTCCTCCCACCTTTGCTTCCCAGCACAAAGCTACTTCTTTGGCAGAGCAAATCTGCCTTCCTTCCAAGCAGCCAGATGTAAGTAAGTAGGTCAGGCAAGGACCAGGGCGCCTCCACAACAGCACTTGAAAGGGGAGCAAAGCGGGAAGCAAGCCCTGACCTGGAACGTGCCCCATCACCTGGGCACTGGCGCAGGGGGAGCCAGCAATGCCTCACCTCGCTCAGCAAGAGCGGAGGATGCCACAGCAGCAGCGAGGCACCGCGCACAGAGACGCTGGGGGCAGGGTCTAGCACCCTGCAGACACAGCAGCCAACAGCTTCGCAGCCTCACACGGTGCAGGCCTACTTTTAGTGGCAGAAGCTACCTCAAACAGACCCAATTCCCTGGTAAAGGTGGCACCGGTCTCCTGCGTCCCAGCACCGGCACTCCACACGCTCTGGATAGCATTAGCTCCTGTTTGTTCGTGGCAGGATGAAGCCAAAGCCCTCCCTCACCCCTCAGGGCACAAAGAGGGGTCTGTGCTCCCGGACCTGGAGCAGCCACGGGAAAACAGGCTCTGCCTTTGAGTTCCAGCAGCAAAGTGTGGCTGCGAGCGGAAGAGCCAGGAGCGCGGTGCGAAACGGGATGGCTCCAGGGGGCTTAGCGGCGCTGAAAGACCTCAGGGACATGACAGACACACTCGATACACTGAGACAGGCAGGAGTGAAGCCAAGCTGTGAGAGGCAGAGGATGGGCTCACCAGGCAGCTTTGCCCCGCAGAGCATGGCGGAGCTGGAGCCAGGTGGATTCACACCTCATCTGCACCCTGAGCCCGAGTCAGCTCAGCTCAGATCCTCTCTGGCAGCCACTGCACACCAGGGCTCAGGCCAGGCCGGAGCAACCCGGGCGGATGCTGCTCGCAGCCAAGTCTGCCAAAGGTAAAATGAGGCCGATTTGGGACGGCGGCAGCTCTCCAAGGCTCAGCACAGCACAGGCAGGCTGTGGTTCCCTGCATTCCCTTCCATGCAAAACCTCTGCCTCCACCTGGCCTGAGGATGCTGCTGCACCGGCTCCTCACTGCCTTCCCAGCAACCACTTTCCGCCTGGATGGTGGGATGGGATAACCCGGAGCAGGGCAGTCATGAGGTCTTCAGAGTGGCACATCCATCAGCTGAGGGTCAGGAGGCAGCCAGTATCTCCTCTCTCTACATCCCACCCCCAAATGCTGCCCAAGTGCAAGCAGGTCAGAGGGGGGAACAAGCAAGGGGGTAGCTGGACCAGAGCTGTGGTTAAGAGCCATAGGGATTCCAGGTTAACCTCCCAAAAATCAGTCTCTGAGCAGTGCTTGTTAAATAAGTGGTTTAAGAGGATGCTGGCCTCGCTGGGGCTTTGGCTTTCGGTGCCCCAAACCAACCTTGGTCTCGCTGTGATGGGGCAAACCCCAAAACCAGCATCACCCTAAGACCCCGAGGAAGGCCTGCTTGGTGTCCAGGCACATGGATAAAACCCCTCTTCTGGGCTCATCCGCGCAGCACATGTCCTCCACAGCCTGAACCCATCCACATCCCAACCGAGTGCATCGAGGCACACAGGGAACCCCACAAACAGGCAGCTGGGATGGGCAGGAGCCAGCTGTGCAACTGTGCACTCAGACAGGGCTGAGGAGCATCAATTCTGCTGAGTCCTTGCAGGGGGAAAGGCTGCAGCTGCCTGTGCCTCAGCGCTGCTGCTCTGCCTCCATCCCAAAGGACGCACGGCAGTCAATCAGCTCCTCATGTCCTCCGCTTACAGCCAGCGCTCTGGAGGGCTCCGAAGCGAACCCGCAGCAGAAACGCGGTCCCGGGGCCGTGGCGCCGCGCCCGGCTCGGCTCTAGCGCTGGTTCCGCGGGTGGGGAACGCCGGGAGGTCGCGGCCGTGTTTACCCGCAGCAGCGCCCTGCACCGGCCTCCACCGCGGCACCCGCTGCCCGCCCATGCGCTCCTCCACGCTCGGCTTTGCACAGGGAGCTCAGGACGCGCGGAGGGGCCGCACCGCGGACCCTGGCGCTGGGTCCCTGACCCCGGGGGCATCGCGTCCCCCCGGCCCCGCACGGCACAAGCGGGCACCCGGGAGGAGCGCAGCGCCGGAGCCCTGCCGGTGCGGAGAGAAGGGGGGGGAAGCGGGAGCAGCGAGGCCGGGAGGGGGGATCCCCTCAGAGCCCCCCCGCCGCCATCACCGCGCCAGCGCAGCCGCTCCCACCGGCGGGAACCCCCCCACGGGCCCCGGTGCGATCGCGTCTGAGGCCCGGATCCTCGCCCCGCGGCCCCGCGCAGCCTCAGCTCCCCCTTCACGGTCACCCCCAAGGCCCCGCGGGTCCCCCCGCGCTCACCGGCCGCCCGCGGCCTCCTCCCGCCGCACCCGGAAACGCGGCCCCGCGGCGCCGTCCGGCCTCCAGCCGCCGACAGACAAAATGGCGGCCCCCGCCGCTGCTGCGCCGCCTGCGCCGGATGTGGGCGGGAGCAGCGGGGCGGCCGCTCCGCGCCGCCATGATGAGGAGGTCAACGGCCACGGCGGGAAGGGAGCCGGCGTGGCCGCCATATTGGGAAGGTCAATGATGCAGACGGGGGGCCTGGCACGGCTAGGAAAGAGGGAGAGCGGCGGCACCGGGGGGGCTCTGCGCCCCGGAACGAGCCGCCGCAGGCCGGAGGTGCCGCCGCAGGCCGGAGGTGCCGCCGCAGGCCGGAGCAGCAGCGGCTCAGGGCTGCCGCAACCAGCGCCTCCCTCCCGCCATATTGAGACGGTCGCATGAGCCCGTTGTGGCGGCCATCTTGAGAAGGTCTTTCCGCCCCGCCGCCATCTTGAGAAGGTCGAACCCGCCCCGGTGGGTCCCTGAACCCCGGTGCTGCCGGTATGACGTCACCGGGCAGAGCTATGACGTCGCTCCCCCGCCATGACATCATCAGACAGGGGCCAGGACAGCCGTTTATTGGGGCTCTGCGCCCCCCCCCCCATTGTTGGGGTTTTTTGTGGGGTTTGGGGTTGGTTTTTTTTTCCTTTTTTCCTCCTTTTTCTTAAAAAATAAATGTACAATTCCCGACGGCGGCTCCGTACAAAATATACACGTCTGGGGGGGGGGGCACGTACAAAAATAGAGGGGGAGAGGAGTCCGGGGGGGGGCGGTCAATGGAAGGGGGCAATGGGGCTCCAAGGGGACGCTGGGGGGAGGGATGAG
>WYDI02025382.1:28750-53494 GCA_009867235.2 Psittacus erithacus | reverse complement strand
TCTCCCCTCTGGCAGGTTAAAGCCATTCCCCTTGGCCTGTCCCTACAGGCCCTTGTCCAAAGCCTCTCTCCAGGTTTTCTGGAGCTCCTTTAGGTATTGGTATGTATTAGGTTTTCCTCCTTAGGAACTGCTCATGCAGGAATTGAGTTTTAGGCTTTGTTGGAAAGTGGAACAACTGAAGGATGGAAGGGTTTTTCCCAGTTTTGTCTCTGGAAGGCACCCATCCCATGTGTCCCAATTGATATGGTTCAGTATCATGTGTCACAGACTGAAATCCAGATATAATTCATTTGGGTTTGGGGTTTTATTGATTTGAATAGCTGGAAATGTTTGAATGGCAGTCAACCGCTGCTAAATATCTTGTTTTTTCCTTCCAAAGTGCTCTTTCCCCAGTGTCAGGGAGCTGTCACTAGGACTATTTTTAATCCTTATATTTTTCAATGCCTGATGTTTTGTTGGAAAATACTCCTTATTTGTTTGCTCAGTGAGGGAGGAGGGAATTCTAGTCTTGAGGAAAGTGATGAAAATCCAGTTCACTGACCTCACTTCAATTATTGTGGAACTGTGTGCAGGAGGAGTTATTCTCCACAGCTGTATACTTGGAGACTCCAAAAAGAATCACTTTCTATGTCTGTAGTTTCAGGCTTTAAAATCTTGGGCAATCAAAGCCTGATCTTCAAGAAAAACAAGGCAGAGTAGCATTGCGTGGACAAACTGAATTGAACAGATTTGTCTCAGTGTCTTCGAGCAGTGAATTCCTATATGGGCATCTTATTCTGACTTTTTGCCATAAAAAAGACACAGGAGGATTAGATTTTGGATATGTTTATTTGCTATTAACTAAAATATACCAGCTACTCAGTGACTATCCAGAAGGTCTTAGCTTTCAGTTGTGGTGGTTGTTTTGTGCTCAAATTCTGTGATGGTGCTTGACGTGACCCGATTTCAGTGCACAGGTTGGTGCCGCGGCTTTCTTTCCTTTCTCATTGCTTCCCTGCATGACATTCCTGCTCCATCACTGAGCGAATGCTGCAGAAGGGATTAATTACTGTTGAAATAGTTAAGAACTGAGCTTGCTGATGAATGGGCATCCAGACCCTGCCTTGAAGAGTGAGAACACTGCCTTCCCCCAGCACGGACCACTGCAAATGCCGTGCTTGCTGCATTTGGGCCCTGCAGATGCTGTTCACCCCTGCCCGTGGGGATGGCTGGGTCTGGTTTTAAGCAGTTTCATGTGAATTCATCAGAGAGAACAGGAAGACTTTGTTGTCTTGAGAGCAGCTGTTGTTTTAAAACACAGTCCTTCCTGGACAGCTGGGAAGAGCAGCACTTGCATGTCTCACACAGATTTACACCTTAAAGAAAGCCTTTTTCCCCTCTTTGCCAGCAATAGGGTTTTCCTCATGCAGAAGAGAGCTGTTGGCATTCCCACCCGTGGGCCTGTTTCCTCACGCACACATGCAGTGTCTGAGCTGCCTGTTCATGCTGCTGCTGCACGGATGCACCAGCTTCAGGTCTTGGCGTCTTCCCTGCACCAAAGAAGCCAGAATTAGCAGAGATAAGGCAGGAACCAGCCAGGGCTCATGTTCATTGAAAAATAACTCTGGGTCGCTGCATTTTCATCTACTGTAGGAGGTTGTGGTGATGCTCAGAGTGAGGAAATCCCACTGAAATAGCACTGGGATGACCCCAATGCTGGGGACCCGGATGGGGGAGACACAGGAAGAAGTGAGATATCCCTGAGCACCTGCCAGCTGCATCAGCACCTGCATTGCTTCTTCTAAAGATCCATCCATCGCTACTCCATCAGCACTCCTGAGTCTCAGCCAGTTCAGGTATCAACCAAAGCCACTGAACAGTGAATGCCTTTAATAATTTGCTGCTTTTAGTGGCTTCAGTTAGGCCAATTACTTAAAATTACAGGTCTGTCCTTTTCATTTTACAGATTCTTTAGGTTCTAAGAATGCATAAATATTCAATGAGCACTCAGTAAAGGCTCTGAGCAGCATAAACTCCACAGAGCAAATATTTTTATGTTGCTCTAGCTCTGAAGATCCTATTGAAGATGATTTCTGAAGTGTCCCTGCTAGTGTTGGATGGGGACTGGCTTCCTCTGCATGCAGACGATCCTGATCCTCACGTACCAAATTGCTAAGTGAATTACAAAATGGCATTTGCACTCCTTGACCATGCCAATGAGTGTGATTTAAATAAATCCATTCATGAAGGGCCTAATTAGCAG
Organism: Psittacus erithacus; assembly: GCA_009867235.2. Lineage (NCBI taxonomy): Eukaryota > Metazoa > Chordata > Aves > Psittaciformes > Psittacidae > Psittacus > Psittacus erithacus. The sequence goes on along the minus strand of WYDI02025382.1, from coordinate 51,252 downwards.
GGACCGTGCAATTTGCAGGCATGGATAGAGAAGCCTCTGCTTAATCACACACAGAATCTGGCAGAGTGCTAAGTGCTGCTGAAGTGCTGGAGAGTTAAAATCACTCAGATCTTTCAGGAATCAAGCACTAGATGAGAAAAACATAGAATTAATATTGTTCCCATTCCACAGGAGGTGGTGCTGGCAGTGGAGAGGGAAGCAGGTCCTTGCGTGGCGCACAGCCCTCAGGAAACTGCTGCTGGTCTTCCTCTTGCCTCTGTTGTTCCAGTTGCCAAAGGGAGATAACGATGCTGATTCCCTTTAGAGACCACTTTGAGGTCAACTGAGGAGGAAAGCTTGAGTAAAGCTGGGTACAAGTTGAGTAACTTGTTTTTGCAGGCTCTCTGCAGTGTTTGTATTAAGAATTCCTAATGTGGAGAATCAGTTGCCATTGTAAATCAGCAGGAGACATTCAGATTAGACATTTGTTTATTATAAGCACCAAAAAACATGTCATTTGCTTACAGTAACCTACAGGAGTCCAAATGGCTGCTCCCCATCGTGCCGTATGCCATGCTAAGGGCAGAATTCATAGCATCGCTGTGAGACAGGTGATCATTCAATCAAACGAATTCTTGCCTCAGTATCTGCAAGTTAGAAACTCAGCATCTAATCACATCTCCTAGGGAAAGAACTCTGGTCTCACATCCGCTGCCTTTGTGTCTGTGGCCAGATTGGTGCATCCCTTCATGATGGCCCCGATAACATCTTCCTACCAGAAGCTATCATGGGAAAGTAAAAAGCAGCTTTTTTTTTCCCCAATGTAGGCGCATTGAAATTGGGAGTGGAATGAAACCACAAAGCATCCTTGTTCTGGCGGCTTTGAAACAAAACAAAGCCTGCAGCCCTGCGCTGGGGACACCGCAGCTTGGGTTTCACCTGCCCTTTGTGCCTCTGTGTGAAAAGCAGCTCACCCTGGACAATGCCTCATGAAAGCGGTGACCATGCTGGGCACAAGATGCCAGCTCAGCTCAGCAAAGCTCCATTTAAGCAGGTGCTTATGTGCCACCAAAACCTTGCTGAGATAGACAAGCTCAATGCCTGCAAGCCCATGGGCTGCGATCTCGCTTTTATCACACTCTGTGGCAATGGAGAGCTGCAGATCTCATTTCAGTTTTGTTTTACCCTGGTTTACCTTGCAGTCATGGAAGCAAGAATGAAACCTGTACCTTTGCCAGTGTTTTTCAGGTCTTGTACAACTTTTCCTTCTTATCCAATTAGGATCCCATCACACTCATTATCTTCTGCTTGTTCATTAGCTTGACATGATTAAAACAACAGAACCAACATAGAAACCCCTTGATTCTGTTTACTGGAGCCTTCAAACCTATGGACCCAAGTTAGATCCATGGCTCGTACTGTGTAAAAGGTGACCTAAACACCCACCCACCCGGGCTGTCGGCTCTCTGGCATGCCGTTTGTCATCAGCACAGCGCAATTATCACGGCCTTTAGTGGCACAATAAATATGAGAGCCCAGGTGGTGTCCACTTTCAGCTGTTTAATTGAAGAAATGAAAGATCCTGTAAGACACACTCAACACAGAGGGTCTGTCAGCCTGCACTGAAGCCTTCAATAGCCCTGACCTTGAGGCCATTAAATTGCTCACTGGGAGTAAGAGTTTTTTATGATGCAGAAGTGAAGAGCATCGATTTTTATAAAGGAAAATAATTTCATATGCAATATAAAGGGACAAAACAGCTCGCTCCAGTCTGAAAACCTGCGAGCGCTGTGTACCAATCAATACAAATAACATCTTAAACCATCAATTCTAATTCATGGAGAAGACACAGGTTATGATTTTTTTTCCACCCCTTTACAGAGCTACCACAAAAAAGATTGAAGATTTAGGGACTGGTTCCTCCAAAGCTGTCTGAGATTTGGCTTGGTTTGGGTGTGTGGTGGGTTTATGATCACAGCAGAATAAGCCTTACTTTAGACTCATGGCTTGGTGCTTCGGTGGCTTTAAATCGAGGTGACTTGAGACCCGCTTGTGATCCTGGGGAGGAAAAAGTCTTCCAAGGTCTCCTTTGGAGTAACGCTGCAAGAAAACACAGACATTGGTTAGAACAGCAACCAAAGATGCAGCTCGGTGGTTCAAATTAACATCCCACATGGAAAACCTCGGGATGAAGCTGCTGCCCCAAGTGGGACGTGGGACTGAAGTGAAGCCCCACAGAGCAAAGGGCTCACAATGAAACTGAACCCAAGCTCTGGGTGCTTCCAGACCTGACACAGAGCTCTCACTGAAGCTGGGGATGCTCCAGGCCGCTCCCTCTGTGCTGAGCACCATTGCTCAGGTATGTGAAACCCAAGCACTCAGTTTGGGGTGAATCGGGGTTTTTTTGGTCACCACCCTCTGATCCGGCACTGCTGTCCCTCATGGCAGAACCCCCCCATGAAGGAAGGTCACACGCTGTGAGAGGACACGAAGACGTTTTCCCGCCCAGGGCGCTCGCCGCCATTTTGTCTCCCTGTCCCTCACGCCTTCCTCTTGGAGCGCTCCCTTCTCACCCCCCTGTGTCCCCCTTGGTACCCTCTGTGGTAAGGGCTCCTTCCTGGCACCATTACTGCCTGTGTGGGACAGCCACCACGTGCTGGTCGGGCTTGGGCAGGGAAAGACATGATGATGGTGATGGTTCCATGCAAGAGGAATCTCTTGCAGCCTGGCTTTGTGGGTGCAAGCTTGTCTGGTGCCAGACACAAGCTTGGGGTGGGGTGGTGGTGCCAAAGGCACCTGCTTGTATTTAATATGCCATTTGTATTTATTACACTACTTGTATTTATTGTGACTGGCATGTTCTTTCTCTTGGAAGAAGGTCTGTTCCTGGCTGGTGGTGAGATAAAGCTCCTTTTGCTTCCTCAGGAGCTCATCCCTGCCTCTGAGGTAAGGAATGGCTGCGACTGCTCATTGCAGCCTCCCTTGTCAGGGACACTTTAAACTCTAAGATCTCTCTTAATCTCCCTTGGTTACATGTGTTACCAGTGCTGTGTTCTCTAACTGCGGTGTGAGGTGTGTCATTTAACTATATCTAACTGCTTCTGAGGGCAGAATATTAACATGCCTTGAAGGGATACTTGAGGTGACTTATTCCATATAATGGCATGGGAATAGGCTTGAGGGCCTCTCTGTAACGCAAATTCAGGCTAGCTTTCTCTGTGAGTTTGGTTTGTAAAGCTCTTTTAGCAACCATTTCTCAGATAACTGCTTGTCTCTTTTAATGTGTAGACTGTCAATTTCCGTTCATCACTACTGCTAGGTTTAACCAGTCTCAGACAAGGTATAAAGACTGTAAAAGCCATTCAGGACTTTGGTTATAAAGTTTGAACAGGGGTCCTCTGAAAAACACCATCATTTCTCTCATATTAAAGATCTGGATAACTTGATGGTTCCTCTCATAGAAAACTAGAATCTGACAACTATTTGTTAAATATCAATAGTGTCTCTGGGGGTATTCATGAACTACTAAGAGGTATTCAGATGGGTTTACAAAGCACCCATGGCCTGATTTGAACATCTGTAGAGAAGACCTGAGTGTGCAGTAGCTCACAGGAATGCTACGTTGGCAGCCTGAAAATAACCTACTTTTACCAATTTATTTTAATAAATTCAAAACTTTTCTGCTTTGAGGAAGGGAAGAACTCCCATTTTCAAGTAGTTTAATATTAAGTCCAAAACCTCAATTAAGGTGATTTGCAACCCAACACTTTTCTTTCCTCCCATGTAAATGGCCCTTTATATATGAACTGCCTCATTAAATTCAGCTGGATTTCCCAGACAGAAGGAAGGTAAATATTGTTCAGAGGCTGGTGCTAATGGAGTCATTTAATGGCAAATAAATAAATCACAATTACTGACCTTTATTTGAGAAGCATAGGTAGAGTAGTTACAGTCAAATTCATAACTTACCTTGCCAAATACAAGCTATGAAGAATTGTCTGCTTCAGATGGCTGGAAATTCTTTTTATTGAAAACAGATGCTATTTAGGTCAAAACATTTGCGTTAAAAAATAACTTGTTATTCTCCCTAGAATGGTTTTAAGTGATTTGTTTGAGTTTTTAAAACATCTAAATCAGTTTTCTCAAGTTACAGATAAAGAATGGCTTATTCTAGTTCAACACAGGACTTTGTCGCACTTTCAGATCTGCATCCAAGTCTTGCTCGTCCTGTAAGTCTCATAGACATAGTACTTTTGTTCCCAAATGAAATTGTATATGACTGTATTATGTTACTGCAAAATTATGTAATTGATGTATACTTAGATACTAACAGCATTAGTATAATTGTTAGATATAAAGTACCTTACCTTCTTTGTGGATACACCAGCAAAATGAAAATTGATGCTGCTGTTGTCCATAGTATGTGGATGCCACAACTATAGATATTGACTGGACAATTCAATGTCTGAAAGTATCAGAGGCTTCTTTGTAATGTTTTAAATGGATGCTGAATTAGTAAAGACATGTACAGAGTCAGCATTATGTAGTCACAATACATCCGTAACCCACAATAGTCTTTCACAACAAGCTATGAACCCAAGTCCTGCAGTCTTTACTTGTGTGCTCAATCCCTCTGAGCTAAATAACATAGTCCTGCATTATTCAAACAAGACTCTTGTTGAATGGTATGGTGTTTTACCTGGATAAAAATCTCACAGTTGCATGTCGGAGAGGATCACTTCTGTTTCTTTAGAACAAAAAGCAGGTTTTGTAGTTGTTAATTTACAAAGAGCTAAGAATTTTACTTGTAGGAGAACAGCTCTCCAAGATGATGTTTTAATACAGGAAGGAGAAGGCTACACTATTCTCTCTTGCAGTATTTCCCACCATCACTGTGCAGCCCAATAGCAATAAAGTGTCTTCTGAGCATTCGGTGCTGCTGGGAGCTGGAGCCTGGAGAGCTAAACAGAGGCAGCAGTTCCCCATGAGCTGTAGTGCGGGGTTACAACCCTGTTTCCCTGTGCAGCTTAAAGTAGCTGCCCTGTGGAAGTCCTGCTTGTGAAAAGAGCAAAACCAACTTTTCCTATTCCCGCAGCTTTCTATTTGGGAGGGGCAGAATAGATCCCTTTTCCCATCATGTATTTTAAACAACTGAAAGAGAAATCATGGAAAAGGGATGAACTAGGAGAAGGAGGTTTGCATCCCCTCAGAGCGGTACTGTATGTTCTTTCCAACTTTTTATAAACTCCTGGTCTCCAGCAAAGCTTGTTTAATCTGTCATTCCCAGTTACTCTCAAATGGAGTGATCCTCTAACTCGGTTACAAGCATCTATTTTACAAAGAAAACTAATCTTGCTTATTACAATTAGCAACATATGGAATCATAGAACCATTGACTATAGTAAAGTAGGTTTATAAAAAGCAATTCACTAGTATCTCCTGGTAGAAAGGTCTGTGCACATTTAGGACGTTAAAGCAGCCGAGCACACATCATTCACAGAATCAAAATATAGTAATTTTCCCTTGCAGTTTATTTTTTAACAGCGAAATGGATCAAAGCCCCAGAAACTTTCAGTGTGTTAATGCTGTAGTCTCATGATTCGGTTGAACAACCTTAAGCAATGCCCTGCCAAGAAAGGCAGGCTGGCCTGCTTCCTCCTGCAGGCAGTTCCGCTCCTCCTCCCCCGGTGCAACTGGCGCTTGTGTAGTTGCACAATGAGCTGATCAAGGAAATGATCTCTGGAAGTTTACCCTCTTTCTCCTCACCACCCCCAGCTAAAATAGTTTCCAGCCAGATCACTTCCTTCTCGCAGCTTGCTGTGCAGGCTGAGTGCTGGTGTGAGACAGAGGTGAATGTATTTGCAGCAGGGAGAGGGGAGATCTCCTTTGGAAACTACAGATTTCCAGCAGCTTAATTCATGTGAAAAGCCATCCTGTCACTTTGTTTGGCTGGCAGTACAGGATGTGTTGCACTCTGATCCAATTGATTTTTATTTTTAGGAAACAGAACCAAGAAGAGAAAAATCAAATCCTAATCTAAATCATGGCATGTTGTTTTCAGATAGAAAGTATTCTGTTAGAAGGACTTGGAAGAACTAGGATGTTACCCTGTTGGGCACATACCTCCTCGTAATGAGTTCATTTCCATCACTGTAGGATAAGACAGTTACCTTGCTCCATCTAGTGATTCAAAGTAAATTGGGAACATGAGATCTCATTTCTGAGCATGCATCAGTATTGTTACAGTCAGCAGGCTGCATGGCTCTGTGAACAGGGCAAAATCCAGCTGTGTGGGTTATTAAACAGTTACTCTGCCCCTTCCCTTGCTGCGATGAGGAAGTCGTGTTTGGCAGGACTTCTGCAGTACTGCAATGTCAGTTTGGCCTTGCTTCCATACCAGCTTTCACTGCTTAACTCTTAAGTCCCAAACTAGCACTGCAATCCTCTTCTACTGAGAAGAAACTTTTTGATTAGAAACCCCACCACCACACAGCTATATATTAGCTATAAATATAAGCTATATAAATGTATCTTTCTCCTTCTGCTCCTAGTAGTTTTGTTTGACAATTGAGACTGGGCTGCTTTTGCATAACAAATACAGGTTTAGCAAAGCAGAATAAGATTGCTTTTATTTTGGATCATCCAAAAAGTTTATTTCCTACACTCCTGTTGTAGTTGGTTATGAGAGACAGGCAGCAGGAAAGAGGCACCTGTAGAAATTAATGTTGCTTAGCTGAGGACAGGATAAATAGCCCTCCCTGTGGATGTGCACGTGTGGATCTCAGCGCTGACAGCAGGGGAAACCTTGGATGCTTAACTGCAAAATAAATCCTGTCCAGACTTCATGGTGCATTTAAGGAGATCTGAGACCTGTGCAGAGAGCATGAAACAACACGATTGCTGCCTACCTGAGGAGAGATTGCTGTAGAAAAGCCAAAATAGTGAATGTTTGGGGTGAACTTTTGTCCTCCCATTGTCTTTACAACCAGAACCAGATGTATTTCTCTTAATATTTTTATTAGTCACTCTTTTTTTTTCTTCAGGGAAAATTGCATGTTTATGTTTTAGGTCTCAGTTCATATGGCATTGTGGAATAAATAGATTAACATGATTACTAGTCAGAAACATGTTTATTATCATCAGTAGAGTACAAGTCCACGAAATCTAATTCATCACATACATCTGTGTTTAATATTTGTATTCCATAATCTTTTTCTTTTTCAGAATGTAATCGGTGTGGTTATTGGGAAAACAGATGTCAGAGGCTTTCCAGACAGAAAAAGTACAGTCCCTTTTAACTGGTTTTACTTCATTTTCTTATACAGTACAATTTGGCATCTATGACTAAAATCAACATTTAAATGATAAACAGACTTCTTAGTGTAAAATTGTATAGAGTAAAAATGCACGAAAGAAATGTGTGTGTGTTTGGAAACCAAGATGAAAGAGCAGCATCAGTTTGGCTAAACCTTATCAATTAGACTTTGCTTGGAAAAACTCCATTATGGAAGTATTTCAGGGTCTGAAGGCGATAGTGTTGATGTGGACCCAGTGATAGAAATAGTGCCAGAATTGATCTGGACCCTTTGTGTTCATTCTCTCTTCAAACAGAAATGTTAAGGAGATGTCTTAAGGAGTGAAACAAGTAATTTCTGGTCTGAGTAGCACCAGCTTCATCTTACTGCATACTCCTAAGGAAGAAATTCTTTACTGTAAGGGTGGTGAGGCACTGGAATGGGATGCCGAGGGAAGCTGTGAATGCTCCATCCCTGGCAGTGTTTAAGGCCAGGTTGGACAGAGCCTGGGGTGACATGGTTTAGTGTGAGGTGTCCCTGCCCAGGGCAGGGAGGTTGGAACTAGATGATCTTAAGGTCCTTTCCAACCCTAACTGTTCTATGATTCTATAATACTTTGTTAACCCAGCATTAGTTGGAAATTGAAGCAACTTATCTACAGCTCAGGGTTCATACAGACACTGTTAAGAAGCATGTTCAGTCCTAGAGAGCCATGCTAGCCCTATGTGAAGGGCTCCTTGTCACCATGCAGAGCTGTCCTAGGGGTGAATTAGAAGGAAGTCACCATTGTCACCAGAGACACTTCTACATAGTGTGAAAAGTGCATTCATATTTGTGCCTCCATGGAACTGCCATCAGATTATGCTTACTCTGTGGATCACTATGCAGTTTTCATTGCTTATTTAAATATATTGCATATAGGGATGCTGGGGATGGACTATTCATTAGGGACTGTAGTGACAGGACAAGGAGTAAAGGATTAAAACTTAAACAGGGGAAGTTTAGATTGAATATAAGAAAGAAATTCTTTACTGTAAGGGTGGTGAGGCACCGGAGTAGGTTGCCCAGGGAAGCTGTGAATATCCCTGGCAGTGTTCAAGGCCAGGTTGGACAGAGCCTTGGGTGGTATGGTTTAGTGTGAGGTGTCCCTACCCAGGGCAGGGGGGTTGGAACTGGATGATCTTAAGGTCCTTTCCAACCCTAACTGTTCTATGATTCTATAATGCTGTATGATTCATGGGAAGCTGGAAGAGAAACGAGACTGACACCCTCTTAACCCTGAACTTCCCACAGAGCTGGAAACACTTTGCTTTATTCAGTTAAACCCCTTGGTACTATCTGGACAGTGATGCTGCCTGGTATGCCATCGTGGTGGTTTCTGTGTCATTGTGGTGGCCTTAGAGCACAAACATCTCGAGATGTGGGCACAGCCTACCTGCTACAAAATTTGGGCTACTGCATATGCTGGTTCATAATATCGTTTCATGCATTAGTCCTGGTTATGCGTTTGCCTAGAATGCACTGGATGTTCTTTTATTTCTCTTCATTGAATCTGTAAGCTTATATGGTGCTGCCCCAAATTAAGTGAATGTCTGCATGGATGGGATCGTGCAGGTACAACCCTAGCGCGAGCAGTACAACCCCATTCATGAACACCAGTGTGTTTACTGAACAGTCTGCTGACCTCTAGTGGGACTCTCCAGCTTGCGAGCTGTAAATTCATGACAAAACTCAGGAAAACCTCTAAATAGTAGGTTATAGCCATATATTCCAGATTGAAATCAAGCTGTGCTAATGAACTGTAACAGTGCTGTTTATTTTTTGCAGACATTGGGTCTGAAAGATACACCTTCAGTTTTACTATTCGTGATTCACCAACTTACTTTATAAATGTAAATTCTTGGGGCAGAGAAGAGTACATTAGATCCCTTTCAGAAAGCTTCAGAGTTGGTGACTGTGGTAAGCTGGAGTTTATTCTTAATGGTTTCTTTTGAATGTGTTTTGGGTCTTTTTTTCCAGTACATCAGTGTTATGAGTTTGTGGTTTTGCTCTATTTTTCTCTGAGGACTCAGAAAACATTCTAATTGGAAGCAAATTGTTCAGTTATGTCAAGTATAAAGAGGAAAGGAATAAGATTTCAAGGATTTAAATTCAAAACCAGTAAATACATCAACAAAAAGACCAGACACAAACCCACTGAATACAGCCACCCAGAACCTACCTAGAGTTAATAAGTTCTTATATTTGGTTCTTATAAATGATGAAAAATGAACTCTCTAAAGTAGTCTGGTGTTTTATTTTGTCTTCATTTAGTTTCGGATGTGACTATGATTGCTCATAAAAACACAACAAAAATCATATTTATTTATAGTATGTGCTTTTATCTTGTTAATAGAAAGACTTTGCTGCCCATGGTTGTTAGATCAGAGTGTTTGGATGAAAATTTGACTTTCAAGAGTACACACACGACAACTTGGTGTTGGTTTGTTTCCATTCGGTGTCTTGAGGACTCCTGTGGGAGTCTGGCTTTAATGTCAGCTGTCTGGACAGATACAGTTTTCAGTATTAAAACATTTGGCAGCAGTTATTGCACATACCTTTTCCATTATCAACCTTGAAAACAGCCATTCTTAAAAGTGTCTCTCTTTATATTTATCTATATTCAGTTTTCTAACATTAGTTATCAATGTTTTATTTTAGTTACAATTGAAAATCCTTTAATTCAGTCGAAGGAAGCAGAAAGGGAAGAAAAATTCAACCCTGTAACTCCTAGGTAAATTTAAAGCACAGACTGGTAGTTCTTTCCAGAAAGATCCAAGTTAATACTTGCTTTGGTTGCCAACTAAGGATTTGGGGTTCGTTGTGTTTTGTAGCTGTACCTTACTCCTTGTATCAACCATCTATGGTCAAATACCTCAAAGGAGAATATATTTCTCAGTATATGGTCATAAAGTAATAATGCTCTGCGTAACTAAAGAGAGTGAATTTAATACTTTGAGTAAAGCCTACTCAAATTGTTTGAAATCGATGTACATATATTGTCTTTCAGGGTGTTCTGTAAAATCTGAACCATTTGAAGCAGTATATGAAACTAATATCGCAAGTCATAATTTAGATATGTTTTAGTTTCATTTATATAGCTAAGATACAGACTAAGACACCCGTTCTTTAATTAGGGTTTCTTTCCTAATTGGTCATATTCTAATATTTGTAATCATATGGCAGGCACAAAAATATTGTATATATGCACACGAAATTAGGAAGTAAGAAGTTTTATGTCCCAGTTTATTGACTATCTCTAAGCTTTGGAGCAAATGTGTAGCTGTAGAAGTTACACTCGCTTTCTGGCAAAGCAGAAAGAAGTAAAAGAAGAAATGTGGGATAGAAATTTGATTGAGGGAAAGTGCTCCTCTTAAATCTATAGATTTCATAAGCATTTGTAAAATATATTTATCCTGAATACATCAACTATATCTTATTTCTGCTAGCTAACAGTGTGTCATAAATATTCCTGAGGTCAAGGAGCTATTACTTTTGAAAGCACCTTACCAAATCCAGTCTGACTGTAGTTATGTCACGATGCCAAAACCTCTCATTGCCTGGATTACAGACATTTCAGAACTGATTTTATTTTTAGTGGTTGATAAAGGCTGAAAGGTTTGAAACATGTATTCTACATTGCTAGCAATTCATGCTGGCTTTTCAGTTCTGTGTATAAAGTACATGATAATAAGCCTTCCATAAGAGAAAAGCATGTAGTTTTATTTTAGAGCAAATTAATTCCAACTTTTCCACATCTTTAAGGAAAACACTAGAGGAATAAACCAGCAGTTATTTCCTCATGTGAATTGAATGATCTTACACTGTTGATATCCTGGTGAGTGAAATGTTGATCCATGTGCTTTGTTTTGTGTATACTATCTAGTTGCTACAAACTAATCCTCAGTGAAAACCATTCAGTCGTCAGAACGTTTTCCTGTTATGAAATGGACACCAAACTGCTTTCTCTGCTGCATCTGCCTGTCAAGGACCCTCAGGATTACTATTCACTGGGTGATATCATTGCAAATGGACAAAGCCTTGATGGAAGGATCCTTAATCTGCTTGCAGCTGTAATGTCAGTAAGTTCAAGAGCCACAAGAGTCATGTTTTTCTACTGTGCCATGGATAACTTACTGTTTGGTTTGGGTTTTTTAGTGGTCTACAGGGTTCCCCCCCCCCCCCGCCCCTTTTTTAACTCTTCTATTTTCTCAGTTATCACTTTAATTCTCCCAAACACTTGCTAGAGGAAAAAGTGACAGTTTCCCTTTCTTCTCAAAGGTTGGGGAGCCAAAGTATTTCATGACTTCAGACAAAAGGAAAGGTCAGAGGTGTGAAGTAAAGCTGTATGATGAAACAGAGATGTCTTTTCCAATAGTCTGGTAAAACGGTTTTCTTTTAATTCATTGAAATACACAAAATAATGCAAAAGTAGGTACAGAAATTAACTATAATACATACCGCTACCACACTGTTAAATGTATTGTTATTTGGGTGGCAACTCTGACGTACATTGAACAGAGGGTCAAAAAAGAGATTCATTAGACTGACCTTATATATATTGTCTACATTTATGACCTGCTGACAGACCGTGAGCTCAATGTTGGCAAAATGAAGCTTAGTTCCAAATAGTTACATTTTTTAATATGGAAATTTGAACTAATTCAGGCAATGGCATTTAAAACCAGCTGCAAAGGCAACATATCTTCCATAAACTAGTGGGGGAAGGAGGAACATGCTTCGTTTTTGAAGCCAAGCAGAATGAACAAGTGGAATAGAAATAGGTTGGAAGAGTTTTTAAGTGTTTAAAATAACACAAAAACATTTTGATGCTACTTTGGCCACACTGTATTGCATTTACAAACATGGCTATGTCAATACCATTTATCCATGTAAATAGTGACTTGTTTACACAGGAATATTTGCATTTTGCCCATTGTTTGTTCAATAAGACTACGGCTTATCTCTGTGCAAAGGTATGTGGGCATTCAGTTGCAGTGGGTTTGCTGTTTGTTGGTGAAAATGACCTTCGTTCCCTTGGTAGAAGTAACAAGATAGCATTGTGCTCTGTGGCTGAGTCAGAAACTCTATTATCAGTCCACTTAATGCTTAACATAGTTAATGTGTACACACAAACACACATAAGCATCTATGGTGTGAAGTTTGTTTGCACTTGAGCTGCCACTGATGTTAACCTGCAGCAGCACCTCTAACAGTCTTGTTTCAATCCTGAGATGTGGTGATACAGAGCTGTACACCTCAGGAGTGCTCAGAAGCAGAGACAAGCTGGGGTTACTGTGGTTCCTCTCAACTGTGTCCTTTGCACACTCGTGGGGTCCTCAGTAGAGTCAGAGATTCAGAACATCCTTGAGCAACAGCACTGTAGTGAAGAGATCTCAGAGGTTGTCACTGAAGAGGCTTCTGAGCAATGTTAAATGAAAAACAAATATCTTAAATCATTTTCCAAGGGTTAAGAAAAAACTCACCAGAACAGAACTGTGCTTTGGCAGTATTGCTGCCATCCAGGCTGATGAGGAATGGAATGAGTTTTCATCAAGGGGCCTAACCATCAAATTGTCATTCTTGAGGGATACCACTGACCTCACTCGAGTCTCATCATCCACAGCTACAAAGATTCCAGTGTTGGAAAGCTGACTGAACATCTGGCCCAGTGATGTGAGCAATCAGCTTGTACCCACAGAAGAGGCTCAGCTGATAAGCAGTTATTTTAACTGTGATTTGTTTAGTTAGAAATTACTGTTGTCCAGGCTCTGAAATACAGTCTTTTTCCAGGTTTATTCTGTATTTAATGATTTTGAACAATCTAATAACCCCCTATCCTGTTTGGCACGGAATAAAATAGGGACTGTGTTAGACTGCACATAAAGCATCCTAGCTGGCTGCAAACTAGATGCCTGTGGCTACACCTGGCATTTCATTTGTGTGTCCATGTGACAAGGGAGTTGTGTCTCCTTTGAGCAATTCAATTATAACTGTATTATTTAGTGGTTAAATACTTAACAGTTTCAGTGCTGCTTCAAAACTGTTTTCATGCATTAACTTTTTTTTATGCAGTTGGGATAATGAATCCATCCAGCTGGCACAGAGCTGGATCCCACGAGAAACAGGTAAAACAGTCTGGCTGTTGTGTTTTTTACTGTAGTTCTTCACAGGATACTTATTCTACAATAACATTTTGGTGGGGTTTTTTGTGCCCAGTGATATTTGCATCAGACGTGAGGATAAATTTTGACAAATTTAGGAACTGTATGACTGCAACTGTGATATCAAAAACCATCATTACAACTAATCCAGGTAAGGGCTGGAGCAGTATTGCTTTGCTATTAGTAATTATTTCAGGCTAGAATGGATGAATGAATTGATTGGAGGTCTGATTTCTCCTGTGTGCTTGCTTCAGAAAGCTCCCTGCTTCTTGCCAAGTAGTGACCAATGCTTTTAGCTTCCACTGTTCTATCTTTTTATTTTATTTGTTTCATTATTTTATCTAAGGAGCCTTCATATATTCCATATTAAAGTAATAAAGAGAAAAGCATCTCTTGGCTCATTCCAAGAGATCATGTGTTGGTGCTACCAGCATAAAAAGCTGTAAAATATAATTATGTTGATATTTTTACATTCTATATATACTAATAGCTTTAAAAAATACATTTTTCAAGAAACAGCAGAAGCAAATGTTCTCTTCAGCTTCATAAAAGAGAGTGCACAATCAGGAGGTTTGCGCGACAAAATGATGCAGCAGTCAAAAGACTCCGTTAACTGTAAGCATGGATCCAAACACTTTGATTTTACTGAACTCTGTAGTGTAGTTTCATAATGCAGCTGAAGTATCAAGTTCTTGCTCTGTGTGCTCACAGAAACAAAACTGAGGTGGCCGAACACTTAAAGTTTGGACTGTTGTTACTGAGGGTGTCCCTTATATCATCAGTTCTGTATCTTCAGGGTTGGTGTCCATATAATAAGTACAAAAAATGGAGATGGAAAGCTTACGTCAAACTCATTTTGAGGGATACAAAAATGTAGTAGTAGATATTTTCCTATTTCTAGTCCCCTTTTGTTTTACTTTTTGTCCCTAAACAATAAGCCTGCTTCAAAAGGGGGGGGGAATGACAACACGGGGATGAGGCTTTTCTGATGCTTTAGATCAAATCCTTTCCTTTTTATTCCCTCAAGATCCTCTCCTGTTGTTGCTCTTCTGCATTGTTTCTTTCTCAGATGCACTTAACATGTCTTTTAAACTTCTAGTGGAGACTATAGTTGATGTTTATACTGTGGAACAGCTGAAGGAAAAAGCTTTACAGAGTGATGTGAAACTTGAGCCCATCTATGGAGTTATTTATGGCTACATTTCTACTCTGAACATTGACGATAATGCATCTAAAGTCATACGCAACAGATGGTAAGCAACTGCCTGATTTAAATCTGTATTAAAAAGTGCTTGTCTATCCTCTCCTGATATCAATTAGATAGAACAGTATTTTAACCCAGTTCCAGACGAGGAATTAAACTCCTCTGGAGGATGCCATACGCATATTTGCTGTCTGGACTTCCAGAAGTAGCAAGGAAGAGGAGCTGCTTTATGAATGACTTGCTCTTCCTGGTCCTAGAGAAGTGAAGGGGAAAGAGGCCATTCTGACTCAGAATTAAAAGTTTAGAAGATGAAGAATTTCTTTAAAGATTAAAAGTCTCTTGGAAACTCAGTCTAGAAAACAATTTCAACCAAGGAGGAAATGCTTTAATATATGTATTAATTATCTTCTTATGTTTCAGTTCAACGTGTCGTTTCATAGTGAATGAAATGTCAAACACATGCACTTTCTGCAGTGATCTCTCTTCAGACTTAAGGTCAACTTTTGCAAGCTTTGAGATACTCGTTGATGTGACAGATCACACAGGCACTCTTTATTCTTGTTACCTGTCTGACTGCATGGCTGAGGAAGCATTAGGATGCACAGTAAGTGGAAAGGAATTAAGTTGTTCTGATTTGATCTGAGCTGTGAAACTGGATGAAAATTACAGATGTATGTAAATGTTCTTTGTGTGTATGTGTGTGTACTGGTTAAAAACTGCACGAATATATATTAATATACACACCTCACACACATGGCTTTTTAACAAATCAAAAGTTAAAGTCAGTAGTTGCTAAGAAATGTGTTAAATATAAGAGTGAACACCCTGAATACTGCTTCATTTTTATTAATTCACACTTTGCTGAGAACACATTAAGAATTCCCTAACTTTGATTCTCAAACATTCTGCAATTTATCCTGATTAATCTGACTTTCTTGGTAGATGTATCACACCAAACACCATGTTAAACTGAAAAATACAGCTTAGAAATGCCTAAAAATGTGCAAGATGCTCTTTTCATTGCCATGTTGTTGCAGAGCTGTTGTTCTAATTGTATGCTGAGGAGGTGTTCTGTGCTGTCCTGTTGTTAACAGGTCCAGGAATTCCTTGCTCTAGCAGAAGACAAGAAGACTGCATTGAAATGGCAACTTCTTTTGGAACGAAGCAAGATTTATTTTAAAGTTAGTATCTAAGGTTAATTGAAAGCAGTGGCTGTTTCCTAGCAGTATATTTAGTACTGAAAAATGCCATGTTGATTCTGCTGAACTCCTAAAAATTAGGATTAGGTTTTGCACATATTCCGCACATTCCAAGTAAATAGTCTTTGTCATACTTTCAGCATTAGAGGACGTCCCTGAAGGATCAGATGTATCCAGGCCTCTTCCAGGCAAATTAAGAAAGACACAAACTGCTCTTGGCCAGTACTGATTCAGGAGCTGAGTTTCTGAAAGTATACATGATTTATGCCCAGTAATGATTTTTACTCATGATTTTATACATGATTTTTACTCAGTCACTGACTTCTATGGCTGCAGGTTTATAATGAATAAAGTTAACAGTATCAGTTGGCAAGAATAAGGTGCAGTCAATATATGTAACAGATTGTTTGTGGGGTTACCCAAGTATATTGCTCAGTTACCTGTATTTTTGGAAATAATGTGATTAAGTATGTTTAAAACCTGCAATTCTCCTTAAAGCAGAAATGACATTAGATTCACACACCTGGAGCAACTGCTAAAAGATCCCTTCTTATTTGCAATGTCCTTTACTTTCGTAATTGCATTGCTGTACTGGAGTCCTTTCCCATAGAACTGCCTCTTCTAGGATAACTATCAACTGGCACTGGAACAGGTTGCCCAAAGAAGTGGTAAATGCTCCATCCTTGGCAGTGCTCAAGGCCAGGTTGGACAGGGCTTGGAGCAACCAGTGTGAGGTGTCCCTACCCATGGCAGGGGGTTGGAACTGATGATCTTAAGGTCCTTTCCAACCCAAACCATCCTATGTTTCTATAAAATATTGATAACCAAATCTGTCAATGAAACATGCTGTGTGATATTTAAAGGTAGTATATTTCAAGTGCTATACAGCAGTAAAAACAGAGATCCTTTATTATTTTTCCAGGTTACTCTGTCACCCAGCTGGAGAACTGGAATGAAAGTAAATGTTCTTTCATGCAAACTGGCAGACCCTATAGAGGCGAGTCAAATCTTGCTCAGGAAAGAGACTGGAAATAAGAGATTATGCCATTAATAACAGCCAGGAAAATACTTCCATCACTGTATTATTAGAGGTAGAATGCTGCTGTCATTGTATGTTCTAAGTAGAAGGAACACATATTACTAATACTTGTAAGTGGGCTTCTGCGTTGATCCTTTTCAGGTGATTGTACTTTAAGAAGTGTACGAGGGCCTCAGCTAAAGCAAAGTTAGTTCCACTGAATTCAACCCCTTGCAAAGGGGGTGGAAGCTTCCTCTACTGTTAGAGTATCTCTGAAAGAATAAGAAATAACATATAGTAGGAGACAGGTCTGTTGGAGTGCTGTGTTTTTAACTGCCTTGCTACTTACATGCTACTTCTGTGTTAGTTCAGCAAATAAAGACCTACTTTCAAATACTGCCTGGGCTTGTGGTTCATGTCGGTGAGTCCAAACTGGCAACTGCAGAGGCTTGGACCTAGCCCTGATGTTTCAAGTCTGCTTTTCTTTAGGGCAGACTAAGTCTGATTAGAATAGTCATCAATTACAGGGGTCTCCAACCATGAATCAAGCTCAGACTATAAGCAGCAGAGAAGAAAGGACTCTTCTTCAGCAGGGTAGTTGTTCTTAGCTGAACATGAAGAACCAGGTATGTATATTTTGCCTTTCTCCATGTATTTTTTTCCTATTTTTAACCTTATTTCTGTCTTTAGCTTCCCCTACAGCTGGTGTATTTGCTACATTCACCAGTTTTCACCTTCTGAGTATATCAAGAATTTGCCTATTTTAAATAGTGGAAGATACCTTGGCCCTTCTCTTGGCAAAGCATCTGTTAGGCTGGAATACCCAGAGATGCTTAGACCACCCCTAGTGCACTACTACTCATTAAAGCAACATGGCAGAGAAAAAACTACTCCAGCAGCAGTAAATTTGACAAGCAATCCACCAAGATTCCACCCCTGGCTCATGTAAGTGGGAACAAAGAAATGCACAAAAAAGCAGTGCCATCATTGGGTCACTGCATCCCTCCTGTTGCAGCAGTAAACAGCTTTAACATTCTCCAGCCATAACAGCTAACATTCTGAAGGGAATGTTTCTGACCATTGTAATCCCAACTCAGCTCCTCTGTCCATACACAGTGCCAAGGACCAAACTGGAAATGATGTTCCTGTCGCCACAGACAGTAATGTTTGACAGGTGAAGAAACAGAAATTGTACAGAAAGTGAATTTAATCCTTCCCTTTTCAGAATTACTCACCCTCATCTCCCAGCTCAGCCCAGCATTGTTGGCCTGACTTTGCTGGGCCCAGCTCATTGAGTTGCAATGAATTAGGATCACTGCTGATAGAGGCAGGCTTAAATTATGGAGTGTTTTGGGTCCTGTGAGCCAGGGGCTGGGGCTGTTTGGATATAACCGCTCACTGTTTCAGTTGGCTTCAGTTTCTCAGGCTTCCTTTGGACAAAACCTGAATTGTGTCAGCAGCACTCAGGCCTCATCACACCAAGAACTTCTGCAAGTGCTTTAAGCCATTGATGTGACTCAAAACACAGTGAACTGTTGGTGTGTTTGCAGGACTGGTGACTGGCACAACACATGCAGGCAGCCAGAAGCAAGCTGACAGCAAAATGTCTGTTTTACCTCCCCAAAACATTTTGCTTTCTCTTCCCCAGGTGATTTGCAGCATCCTGGAGCACGCTGCTTGTCTTGGGCTAATTTTCTCTATAAGACTCTCCAAATGCCCTTTTAAAACCAGAACTTTCCCAGTGGTTATTAAGATCTCCTGCCAAGACATGGAAGCGTTTAACTTTGATGTTTGGTACCTAAAATAACCCATCTGGTTTTGTTTGCAATTAGTTCTGTTTAACTCTTCAAAACGGTAAGTTTTGAAGTCGGCGGGGGAGGGATTTAATTATATTTTACCACCTAACTCTGTCACTCCTTTGAGTTGAAAGAGAACCCACTGACATGCAGTGGTGGGGAGTGTTCCAACAGCTGGAGTTTGGAAACGGGAAGTTACACAGGGTGGCTTTTTAACAGCTGGGCATGGTTAGAAACTCCAACTGCTGCCTTGTGTAAGGAACAGCAAGTGCTGTGGTTAGGCTTTTATTAAAACTATATTTAAATCAGCTAAAGTAAAGACAAGTTCATTGGTGATTTTTACAAATGAGCTTCTTTAGCCTTGATCTTTTGCACTATTTTACTTTTAGAAGTGTATTTAAAGCTCAGTTTAGGGGAAAAAAGGATGAATCTGGCAAGCATCTGGCACACTTCCTGCTGCATTACACCCCTTGGAGTGGGAAGGAAAGTGATCCTCATTTAATCTGTATGTTTGAAAAATGCATGGAGGAATCATGAAACCGAGCTAAAAAGCAAACATCTTTTTATCGTAGAATGCCCCAGGGAGATAAATTCATTCTGAAGCTCCAATTCTTCATTCACTGTTACAGGTACAGCTTTGATTTTACACAGCACACGTGAACTTTATCGGCTACATCAGAGTTTTAATAGTTTTATTTTTATTTTAAGGCAATACCTGGCTCAAAGCAGTAGCAGAACACAAGAGCACACAGTGATGGCCAGCCCAGCTCCCTCCCCAGCCCACTGTCTCCATGCACAGTTCCAAGGTACCACTTAATGCTCTACTTACTTAATAGGTACTTACTTAATGGGTTTATTTTTATTTTAAGGCAATATCTGGCTCAAAGCAGTAGCAGAACACAAGAGCACATAGTGATGGCCAGCCCAGTTGCCTCCCCAGCCCAGCTCCCTCCCCAGCTCACTGTCTCCATGGACAGTTCCAAGGTACAGTTGACACATGAACCATGTGCCCCAAGCTGAGTTGGGCTCCACGTGCACAGCCTCAGGAGGCCAAAGCCTCATGGAAATGGGGTTGGTTCAGTCAAATGTCTTTTGAGCTCATGGGCTTGCGTGTCTTTGACGTGTGACAGACCGTTAGATGCTTGGTCCATAGAGGTGTTTAATGTACAGGACAGGTTGTGCACCTCCTCGTTAAACAGGTGTTCCCAAAAGAGCTTCTTCCTATGCAGATGGGGTCTCAGCCATGCTCCCGGTCAGGATTTGCGCGTCTGCTGTGCCACCTTAAACCGCATGGACAGGACATCTTTTATCCCAGCCTCTATCTCGTCGTTGGCCTGCACAGACCCAACTCCTTTGGGAGACCCCGTCAGAATCAAGTCCCCTTCTTCCAGGGTGACTATTTCACTGATGTAGCTGATCAGGTAAGGGATGGAGAAGATCATGGAGGAGGTCTCCCCTTCCTGCCTCAGCTGTCCGTTCACCTTGAGCCAGATCTTCAGCTTGTGAGGGTCTGGGATCTTCTCCTTGGGCACAAAATCGCTCACTGGGCACGATGAACTGAAGCCTTTGGCCAAGGTCCAGGGCAGACCCTTCTTCTTGCACTCCTCCTGCGTGTCCCTGGCTGTCATGTCCAAGCAGAGGGCATAGCCCGCCACGTGTTCCATGGCAGCCTCCTGGGGCACGGCCTGGGCTCTCTTCCCGATCACCACCCCCAGCTCCACTTCATGGTGCAGGTTGCTGCAATAGTACGGCCGCAGGATGGGCGACCCTTCGCGCACATAGGCCGAGGACGGCTTGAGGAAGAAGAGGGGCTCCCGGGGCAGCGCGCTGCCCATCTCCTTGGCGTGCTCCGCGTAGTTCCGCCCCACACACACGATGTTCCTGCCCCACTCCCAGAATCGAGACAGGGGTTTGGAGGAAGCCATGGCAGCGCCGGCTCCTCTTCGCCCTTGGGCTGTCCTTGCCGGGCCGGGAGCCGCGCTGCCGCCTCCGGCCTGCTCCCTGCCCGCCGCGACCGCCCGTTGCTGCCGCTCGTCCCCCGCCTCCTCACCCGGGTCAGCGAATCGCTCGTGCCGGGCGTGCCGAGCAGCAGCCGGGAGGCAGGAGGCGGCCGGGCAGCGCAGCACCGCCCCTGCCGCACGCCGGGCCGGGGCCGGGGCCGTGCCGGGCCGTCCCGGGCGCCGCTGCCCGCCTCCCCGGGGCCGGCCGCGGGGCGGGGAGCGAAGGTAACCGGGGCTGGGGCTGGGCACCGGGCGGGGCGCGTTGCACCATGCTCGGCGGGGGCTGGCAGGGCCTCGGCACCGCCCTAGCAGCCCTGGGAGCTGGGGCCCTGCTCCGAGCCGGTACGTGGGGCGGGAGGCGGGAGTGCTGCCGGTAGGACCCGTAGGGCTGGGCCGTGGGGCGCGGGGAGCTGTCACCTTGCAGCGGGGCCGGGGTTGGGCAGTACCGGGGCGGAGGGGCAGTGCGGGGTCCCCGAAAAGCCGGGGCCCGCAGGGAGCTGGGTGGCTGCGGCCGGCCCCGGGGCTGGCAGCGGGTCCTTGCCAAGCTCGGAGATGTGACGGTGCATTTTCTGTTCTCGTTTCCCGGCTCAGGGGTGCGCCCAGGCTTTTAAGCTGATTCACAGCCCCAAGTAGGTCAGCGTCTGCTCAGCTGGAGCCGAGCTCTGCCGGTGGTTTCTATCGATAGCACATCTGGGAGGCGCCTATGGAGCCTGGGCTGGCGAAGCGCTGCTCTTTGGGATGGGAGGAGGGCTCGGGGGATGAGGCTGATGTTTACGCTGGATTCGATGCGTGGCACATTGCATTGGCAGCGTAAACAAAAAAGCTAAGCCAAAACGGAGCTTTTGCGTTTACGTTTAGGGCCTAAATTCTGCAAGTGGCTTTGAATTAGAGCTTGGGCTTTAGCTTCACAGTGTCTCTGGGAAGTCTTGCTGTTGTATTGCTCCAGTTTTAAGACCTGGCTTTAATGAATGAGAATCCATTGGAGTTAACTGCCAGACTTGCAAGCCCTGATGCTGTCTTAGGAGCAAGTGTGTCAAACTCGGTACTAGCAGCTCCCGAGCCCCCCAGGATGCCGGGTGGGTGCTGCACATCCTATGCAGTCTTTGGTGACAGTGGGTGGCCCTGGCCATGCCGCTGGCAGCATGTGACAGCCAGGTTGGCAAGTCAAGTGGCAATGGGAGTTGCCCGTGGTTCATGGACCGACTCACTTGGCATTGTGTGGAGCCACAAAATTGCAGGGTATGTGAAAGACCTGCGTGTGGAGCATGTGAAAGGGAATGGAGTGTTTCTTCTTGTGAGCCAATGCAAGGACGTGCATCTGGTATGTGTGGGCAGTCATTTTTGAGTGACAGCTGTGGCTGAAATAGGATTTTTCCACTCTTTTCTGTAATAAAATGAATAAACCAAAATTCTGTGGAAAAGGGAAGCATCCCTTTTCAGAGGGAACCTCTTTTTTCCACTGTGCTGCTGCCTGCCTGCCTTCAGTCTCCAGCATGCATGCATCTGTGTGATAACATTAACATCTCCCCTCTGCAAACCCTTCCCTCTTGGTGACTCAAGCTGTATGATAGACCTGTCCCAGACAGCCCAGTGTGAGTCAAAGGCTGCTGGTGTTCTGCTCTGCCTGGCTCCCTCTGCTTTGGGCATGAAGCTGGGAGGGACACGTTACAAAACCAAGCAAAAATGAAGTCATCAGGTGTTAATTTTAGAGCAGACCTGCACGTATTACAATGATCCACATGTTGCAGAGCGGCTCTGCTCTGGAGCCAGGCTGAGAGAGCTGGGTTGGTTCAGCCTGGAGAAGAGAA
>WYDI02025382.1:0-28583 GCA_009867235.2 Psittacus erithacus | reverse complement strand
GGGAGGGTGCTGAGGCGCTGGCACAGGGTGCCCAGAGAAGCTGTGGCTGCCCCATCCCTGGCAGTGTTGAAGGCCAGATTGGACACAGGGGCTTGGAGCAAGCTGCTGTAGTGGAAGGTGTCCCTGCCCGTGGCAGGGGTTGGAGCTGGATGAGCTTTAAGGTCCCTTCTGACACAAACCTTCCTATGATTCTATGATATGATCATAGATGCTGTGTGTTAGTGCTGGGCCAGGGCAGGGTGTTTTGTGTCACTTGGGGAGCTTGAGCAGAGCGGTGCCAGAGAACATGTCCCTCTCATGAGCAGCTCTGGCTGTGCTCTGCCCTGCTCACCAAGCAGGCAGGCTGGAAAGGTGCAGCAGCAGCAGATGGGGATTCAGAAGGAGTTTCATGCGTTGTGGATGTTTTCTCATTCCTTTGTCTAAGTCACGTTTTGGAAGACGCTTCCTTTTGCGGTGTAGCTTGTTTGTTTTGCAAGAATGGTGAATTAAACATGCAAAGAGACTTTGGAATCAAGGCCAAGGTTAGAAATGCTTCAGAGGAAGAAAGTGGTTTAAGTGTGTAACTCCTTTGACTTGACGTTAAGGTGGTGTTTTCTTCTCTTTTTTTTCCCCTTCTATTTTTCCCCTCCAGTTTGTGTCTAGCGCACAAACAAACATGCATTATATACAGCTCTTGTGACTGATGACAGCATCCAAATGTGACTGCCATCACATTAGGCAGCGGTGAAAGACAAAATTGATTATTTTTCCCTATCAAGGAATAGTAAGGGGGTTTTTGCTGTTCTTTTTTTGAAAGGCCTTTTCTGCTCCAGAGGAGCTCTCAGCAGGCAGGGATGCTTTTCTCAGTACTCCATTCCTTCACCATCAAGTACCCAGTGCATGCCTACACTGTTGTGCCTCCTAGTTCTCTTTGTAGCACTGTGTTTAATTTTACTACCACCTTCCTTCCACCATATTCAAGTGGGATGGTGGAGGTAGAAAGGGAGAAAGTTCTGGGTAGGGCAGTAGTGCCAGAGGGGCCATACAGCCTCCTTGTCCTGGGTTGGGAGCTACATGCCCCGGTCAGAACTTGGATCTTGGTTTTGCAGCCTGTTGTTGCTGTGGGGCTGCAGGGGGGATGTGTCTGTTTTGGATGCAGCCAGTCTGGGGCCTCTTCTCCCCAGAGCAGACTCTTATCAAGGCTGGGCAGCGCAGATGTGTTTTGGGAGTGTGGGGCAGGCTGATTACGAGCGTAGTGATCTCTCCCTTTGGCACTGGTTGACATGACCAAGCACGGAGCATTGGAGCCTCAGGGAGAAGAGTCAGTGGTGCAGAATGGAACAGGGGCTGAGCCAGCCCAGTTCATATCAGCACAGTCACCCTTGGTGGTATGTGAGGGCCTTGAGATGTTAAGACAACTGATCTGTGACTTGCAGAGACTGACACCTTTTTCCCTGTGTGTGTATGGACCATAGCCCCAGCAATGGAAGACCTTGTCCTCTGTGTTGCTTGGTGGTTTCTTTAAGGCCTATTTGTCTGTGAGTTGAACAGTGGAGCCCAGATTGCATCTGGAATTAGATTTGCTGCTTGGATCTGATTAAACATTTAACCAAAAGCAAATAGGGAGGCACTGCTCCTGCATCAAGGTGGCCTGTGAGCAAGAAACCTGCCTGCAGTTCATGCCTGGTACCTGGCCAGGCAAGAGCCTTGCCTTCTGTGCAAGAGCCCATCTTCTCTCTATACATGTGCAGGATGTGATTTCCTCAAGTAACAAACCAGATATTTCTCTTGCAGCAGTGTATGTAGTCCTGTAATTCTCCTTTTTCTGTCCTTTGGCTGTAACAAGGCCATTTGTACTCCTTTTTGCAAAGTCACTGTCCTGGGCTGACCTTTGTCCAGCTGCTCCCTCTCCCTTCTGCTTTCCTGCCCCTTGAAACCTTCTCTCTAACTGAGGTGCAGTGCTTTCGCTGCATGAGCACATCTCTGAGAGCAGAGTGTTTCATCCCTCTTTGGTGCAGATGCAGGGCACCAAATGCCTCTGGTGCTGTGAGGCACAAGGTGACACAGACAGGCATGGAGTCTTTGCCCCATGGTGGCCTCTGAAGCAGGCAGGTTGGGCTGTCCATACCCTTCCTTCTATGGGACTGTGAGCTGGGGACCTGCTGTGCTCTGTCCTACTTGTTCCCCTCACTGGACTAACCTGAGGTTTGACTGTCTTGGGGTCCCCAGGTCCAGCACAGCTGCGAGCTATCTTTCTGCACACAGAGCACGAGCAGAGAAAGTCAAAGACCATCACACAAGCCGACATGAAGGTGGAATTGCTCCCAGCCCTCACAGACAACTATATGTACCTCCTCATTGATGAGGAAACGAAGGAGGCTGCGATAGTGGATCCTGTGCAGCCCCAGAAGGTAATGCTGTCTGCTGCCCTTGTGAGCAGGGTGCTCACTGCAGCAAGTCTGGGACATCCTTCCAGGTTGCCACATCTAAGAGGGAATTAGTCATATGCTGACTCAGGCTTGGGGCAAAGGCAGGAAATACTGGCCATGCACAGGTACAACACGGCTTCACAGGCATCTGCTCCTGTGCTCAGACAGCTTGTCCCTGAATTCAGGGGTTATTGACCTGATTTTGGTTTTTGCCCTCATTTTGATGTAGTGCAGGAAAGAGGAAATGTTACAGAGGCCTTAGTCTTAGTCGTGGCTCTCTGGATCAGAGACCTTGTGTCCTTACCTGTAATTACAACCTGGGGAGTTGCTGGGGCTCTTGCAAACCTTAAAGCAGTTGTATTCAGGTTGTACCAGGTACCATTTGTGCTGTCAAGTCATTTCATGTGAGTTGTAATGCTCTTGCTTTGCCCTGTGCTTGCAGGTTTTGGATGCTGTCAAAAAGCATGGGGTGAAGCTGACAACTGTCCTGACCACCCATCACCACTGGTAACTATCTGCTGTAGTGGGATCCCTCTTCCCTCTGTATAAACACAAGCAGTCAAGATTTGTTGCTTTTCTGCATCAGATTGATCTCCAAGCAGGAGCTTAGGTGTGAATGGAAGGATCGGAGCGGGGAAGCATTCCCTTGGGATTGATGTTTGATTTGCTGTTGACCAAATATATTGTCTAGAT
Source organism: Psittacus erithacus (assembly GCA_009867235.2). Lineage (NCBI taxonomy): Eukaryota > Metazoa > Chordata > Aves > Psittaciformes > Psittacidae > Psittacus > Psittacus erithacus. The sequence goes on along the minus strand of WYDI02025382.1, from coordinate 25,482 downwards.
GTGTCAGTGCCTTTAAATTTTAAAATGCTGACTTCTTTCAGGTGAAATAGCTGCTTGTGAAGGGAGCTGTGGAGTGCACCTTACTCACACTGAGGTGCTAGGGCATGCCTGTAAGGTGTGCTACTCACAGTCAGCACTGGTGGGAGGATTACCTGCATTGCAGATTAGCTCTGCCAGGGGTGTAAAGATGAATGTTTTGCTTCAGCAGTTTTGCAGTGCTGAACCTGAGCAGCCTCTCCCGTGGGTCATAGTGGAGCCACCTCTGTGACTGGAGAGCTGGCTCTGATCTGGCAGGACCAGCACCGTGAGCACATGCTGAGCTGTTGTGCATGGTGTCTTGTCGAACACTGAGTTACACATATCCCACTTATCTCAGTCTTAGTTACCGGAGAGTTGACTGTAAGCCCCTAAGGCTGGTGTTTCCCACCTAGGTATGAACTTGTGGGGGGTTGTTCCTCCTTTCACTGCCCTGATTACTGGAGAAATTGTCCCCACTCGTGTTGATGTGACATATTCCTTGATATAAGAACAGTGTTAGATACTGGGAGAATACTTGATCAGAGATGATCACCTGGAGGTTACCATTACAATATGAGTTATAATAAATTTGTCTTCATCCCTGCCCAAATCCATTGTTCTGCCCTTCCAGGGACCATGCTGGAGGAAATGAGAAGCTGGTGAAGATGGAGACGGGGTTGCATGTCTATGGGGGAGACAGCAGAGTCGGAGCACTGACCCAGAAAGTGTCTCACCTTACATCCCTCAAGGTAAAGGGAGTGAGCTGCAGGACTTGGTTGGAGGAATCTCCTCTATGTGTCACAGCTTTAGAGCTGGACCACTGAAATGATCCAACTTCAGCTAATATTGTGGTCACAGCTCTTTTACCCTTTAATATGTCTTGGATGTAGCTGATCGTTTAAGTCTTGTTTTGGTGGATGGTATGTCACTGATGAGGACATTGGCATTGCCTGGACATCTCATTGCCTGGAGCATGCTGGATGTCCCTAAGTTCCTTGACAGCTGCCTTAACTGGGGTGATCAGAACAGATGTGTGACAGAACAGGGCGTGTGCTCTGCTTGAAGTGTAGCTGGCACTAGAAAAACGTAAGTGGTCCTCTCTGAAGGAAGGCTGGAATACAGAAGGAAGGGAAAGTGGGCCAGCAGTGCTGGCTGCCTGCATTGCTTTCCAGAGCTAGAGCAGCAGACCTTGCTGCAATCTCGCTGCCTGCTTACAGGCAGATGATATAAACTGCTGTGAAATGTGCAGGCTGGCATGAATGGCACTGCTAGTCTTGGGGTGCACCTTTGGGGAGGGGGATCAGCAAAATAGGGAGCACAGAAGTACATGGGAAGGTGTGCAAATCAGGGCTGTGGGGGAAACGTTCCCTTAGCCTCGTGATTGTGTTTAATCCTTCCCTTTCTGTGAGCGTCATCCACTTCTTCCCTTCAGCTTCATTTTTGTTTGGAGCTTTTTACACTTGATTAACTTTGTTTAGGACTGTGTGTTGCTCGGGCTCTGTTTGCTCTTGCTGCCAACCAGACGATGGGTCACTCTGCATGTAAATAAAAGACTCTGGCAGTTCTCTTTGTCACAACACCTGCTAGGAGGAAACAGCTCCCTTCCAAGCCCCTGCCATAAACCTCTCTTGCTGGTCTCTCCCAGAAGCAGAGCTATGTGAGAATTTGCCTGTAGGACCATTAGACCATTGTAATAGTTGCAATACTTTGCTAACTGTACAAATGCTAGCCAACAGGAGCTTAAGCTCTAGTCTTCTGCCTTCTTCTCAGGTGGGATCTCTTAATGTGAAATGCCTCTGTACGCCGTGTCACACTTCTGGACACATCTGTTATTATGTGACTAAGCCAAATAGCTCCGAGCCACCTGCAGTTTTTACAGGTGAGGAGTTGGGAGGTTGCATTGCCACAGTCTGTGTTGCAAAGGAATGAGCTACCCTTCTGCCTGTGTGCTCCTGACTCTGGACGTGCAGTCATCCCTTCCTGCCAGTGCAGCTGGTTAACATCCACATCTTAGAATCACAGAGGTTCAGGTTAGAAGGGACCTTAAAGCTCATCCAGTTCCAACTGTCTGCCTCAGGCAGGGACACCTTCCACTAGAGCAGCTTGCCCCAAGCCACATCCAACCTGGCCTTGAGCGCTGCCAGGGATGGAGTCTTTCCCCCTTACCAAGTGCTGCTAAGTGGTAGTTGTAGCTGAAACTGGTGAAACCCCTCTGGGTTTGTAAACCACTGCTGGACACCTTGCAAGCAACATGAAGAGTGAGCCCTGAATGAGTCCTACATCAGTATTTTCTTCTTTGAAACAAAGAGCTGTTGGTTTACGGTCTCAGTTTACGGTCTCAGACCAAACTGTAGCTGATTCCAAAACCTGTTGGTTTTTCATGTATCTGTACTCACATCTGTAACAAAACTGAAAGAAGATAAGATAGGAGAGTGAGAGAGAGCTGGTGCTTCACCTCCTATAGCTGGTTCTGCATCTTGTTTTGGAGAGTAGGGTCCCCCCACTTCCCTGGGACTGTGCCCTGTCATGTCATCCCTCTCCTGTAGGGCGTTCTCCAGAGCTTGCACCAGCTGCTGCATGGAAGAAGTAATGGCTTAAGCAAGATTATAGGGATCATTGAGGAGAAAACACAGAAGCAACACACTTTTGCTCAACTTCATAGCAAAGACCACAGTTATTCCTTGTCCACTCTAGGAGGAACAGGAGGGGACAGCAGATGGCCCACAGGTTTGCTTGGCAACGTTGTGGGGTTTCCCACAAGTTGTGTTTGCCATGTGGGTTCATGTAGCGCATGAGCTGCCTGGCTGTCCCCAGGCCTTCTCCTGAGCTGCAGCAAGGACAGCAGTGGCAGGACTGAGCCCTCTGGTCCATGTGCTCACACTTTGGTGTGAGGAGCTGTGTCTGGTCTTGTCACAGTGTCACCCTCCCTTGCAGGTGACACACTGTTTGTAGCTGGATGTGGGAAATTCTTCGAGGGAACCCCAGAGGAGATGTACAGAGCTCTGATTGAGATCCTGGGCACCTTGGACCCCGAAACGGTATGAATCCTCCTTTTGTGCTAGTAAGTTAAACCAGCCACAAACTACTGCAGACATCAAAGAAACTGTCTTCCTAATAACACTGTTGTTCAAAGAGAGACTTGAAGGAATGAATGCATACATCAGGAATTGTCTTTGATGCTGAATAGCTGGAGTGCTCAAGGAAGGAAATACCTATCCCATATGTTTGTGCTTTGTGGGGACAGAGTAGGGGCTGCTTATTAAAACAAGGCTGATGAGCTGGGATGCTCAGGCTCTTTCATCAGGCTTGCTGTGGAATTGGCAGATAGTACTGGCTGATAACTGCTGGTACTTCTCCTGTGTGGATCACCAGTGGAGGGTGTTGTGTGTCCTTGATGGTTGGCCACATGGATGGTGGTGCCTGGTGCTCCAGCTTTGCACCTTCAGAGGTACCCAGTGTCACTCTTCCCTTCTCTTCCTAGAGAGTTTACTGCGGTCATGAATACACGATCAACAACCTTAAGTTTGCTCGACATGTTGAACCCAATAATGCTGCCATCCAGGAAAAGCTTGCTTGGGCCAAGGTAAGCTCATTCATCCTTTCCCTAGGCTTGATGCTTTCGTGGAGTCAAAGCTTCTCTGAGAAGGTGAAGGAGAGAAGACAACATGGGGAGAAAGAGAGGCTGAGGAAAGGGAGGCCAGGGGAGTGACGTGGGGGAACAGGGTTTGTTTGTGGCCCAGAAAAGACAGTTTGCTCCTTGTGGAGATGTGACCATCCCTGAAAGCTTCTTGGTATAACTACAGGCTGATGTCCATGTCTGTCTGGGAGGGTGTGTGTCCCCAGTGTCTCTTTGTGCGCCTCAGTGTTTGTTGGCCGTGTGCTGCCCTGGGAAGGGCCTGGCCTGAGGAGCAGCTCAGGCAGTTTAGTGCGGCACTACCCCTGCATGGTTCATACACAGGACATTTCTTGTTCACTAAAACCTTCCTCATGAAGCAGAAATCTCTCCCTTGTTACAGGCAAAGTATGACAGTGGTGAGCCAACCATACCCTCCACCATTGCAGAAGAGTTTACGTACAATCCTTTCATGCGAGTGAGGTATGGAGGAGGTGTGGGGATGTTCCTTGTGTTTGGAGGGGGATGTGGGAAGGGAAGGTGTCCAAAGAAAGAGCTGTAAGTGGGAATTACTCTTCTGCTTTACATATTCCTGTTCTGATACCCTCAAGATGCTTCTTCAAATACACTTGCTGTCCTGGCAAAAACTTGCTGCAGTGCAGCATGAAGGGTTGTGGTGAGCATCTCTGCCAGTGCAGAAGTCCCTGACTCAGGAGACAGAACAAGTTTCATTGTGTAATTACATTTCCTCATAAAGCAGAGTTTGGCAGCAGCAGATGCTGTCCAAGACACAAAAGCATTTCCAATTTCCTCTTGCCATTGAGCATTTAAACCAAGGGAGCCGATAAGCCTGTGCCAGAGGCCTGAGTCTTTCATCTTTAAGTGCAACATTTCCCCTTGATGCAGGCGAAACATGATAGTAGTGACTTCATCTCTGAGATTTTATCTTGCAGTTCTTGCATGTGGTGTTTTCTTCTGGCAGGGAGAAGACAGTTCAGGAGCATGCTGGGGAGACCGACCCCATCCGAACAATGGGGGCCATCAGGAAAGAGAAGGATAACTTCCGAGTCCCGAAGGACTGATCACTTTAATGTCAGTTTAAGTGTAATTTAGACTGTTCAGATGTCTTAGGAGTTGAACCTTTTGTTGTGGTTGAGTCATATTTAGGCTTTTATTTTGTTTTAATTAAGGTAAAAAGAAGCACTTTGCCATTGTTGAGATGTTCTACAGCATATTTATATTATGATGAAGAATATTTATCCTTCTGTTGCTGGCTCTCAAACTGTCACATGTGTCACATGCAGATCATTTTCCAAGTGTTGGTGCATGGCTCAGAGCCTGGGGTGGGGAAGGGTCGAACCTTGAGATCCAGGAAGAAGCTCTTGTTCTTTCTGTAGGAGCCTGCTGCAAATGACAGTGTGACCATCATGCCTGCTGCAGATGACAGTGTGACCATCATGCCTGCTGCAGATGACACTGCAATGTGCCCTAAGATGTCTTCATCTAAACCAAACTGCAGTAACTACGTTGCCAGCTGAGGAGCTGCACTTGCCTGCCATGCTGCTACTTAAATGCCTCCAAGCCTGGCGCCTCTGGCTCCACTAAAACCAGTTCTTGATGACAGGCCCGCTCTGCTGGTGCGGGGCTCAGCTGGTGACGTCGTCTTGCTCTGACCATGTCCCTGGAGGCTGCCCAGCTCTTTTCTCTCTGACATTCTCTCCCCTAGGCTGCAGTAACTTTACCAGGCAGCTGCTTAGAGGTTGCGCTGTTGCTTAAACCCTTCCTCTCTTAAGCCTGTCTGCATGTACCTGCTTACTGTTCTGAAGTGTGACCTGTATGTTACTTGTATTAGTACCACACAACTGAAGAAGGGATTTGTCTGCTGGTTTAAATCCTGAGAAGAAACCATTTACCTAGTGGCTGTGTGCCTAACTGCTGTGTAGTGATGGGACTCCTCTACTGATGCCTTGCTGCTGAGAGCCAGAGCAGCAGCTTTGTGCCTTGCTGTGAGTAATGGGACAAATGAGTATTTTACTACTTGGGTGCTGTTCCCCAGTGGGAGAGCAACTGTTGTGGTGAGGCTCCAGCTTTGGGGCTGTGTGTGCTGGGGGATTGATCACCAAAAGGGTGCTCAGGCATTGGAAGAGGCAGTGGTGGAGTCACCGTCCCTGGAAGTGTCCACAAACCATGTAGACAAGGCCCTCAGTGACATGGATTAGTGGTGGCCTTGGCAATGCTGGGCAATGGTTGGACTTGATGAGCTTAAAGGTCTTTTCCAAGTGTGTGTCAGAGTGGGTGAATGGGATAAACTTTGGGGGAAAAGCAGTCCAAGTTTGCAGTAGGAGGTTCACCCCATCCTGCACTTCCCATCCTCCAGCTCGGTGTCTTCAAACACGATGTGAGTGAAGGGTGAGGAGCATCCTTGTGGTCTTGGCATCTGTGTCTGTAACGCATCTTCCTCCTAATGGTATCTCCTTCCTTGTCCCATGCTCTCTGCTTGCTGTAGATCTGCTTAAGTACAAGAGGTTTTCAAACAAATCTTTTGCAGCTAAAACTAACAGAAGTGTCAAACGATTTTGGTTCTGGTTTGTCCCCCTCTCCCCAGTGCATGTTAGTAAGTAACCCCAATGATGGATTGTCACCTGGGGTCCCCGGTGTGACCATAGGCTGCTGTTCCTCAGTGTCTGAGCAGGGTTTGGGGTAGCACCGTTTCTTTATTTGCTTTAAAAAGGTTAATTTGATGTAATTCAGACAGAAAAGTGGTACCTGAATCTTCACTAGCTTGAATGCTGTGCTGCTACAACAGAGCGTGATTGTACTGGTGGCTGTGTGATGGACAGCAAATAAATGACAACTGTAAAGCCAGCGTTGGTCAGGTGGGCTGCAGGAGGGGTGGCTTTTATCGTGCAGTTTCATTGATTTAATCTTCACTACTAGTGGTTGAATCAGCCAACTGGAGGCATCCTTCAACCTAATCCTCATTCTCTAATACTGTATGAGGTGGTTCCAGCTGCAGATCCGCTCGTCCCGTGCCCATATTCATATCGTACGCAAGGGTCACAAGGGAGGCTTAGGGGGTGCAACGAAGCCTGCATCGACTGGGATTTAAAATCCCAGTTTCTGTGGAAGTCCAGGGGTGTGGAGTGTGTGCATTGCGGAGGGCCGTTGGTTGGGCTGGAGCATCTTTACAGGCTCCTTTCCAACCCAAACCGTTCTGTGATTCTGTAATCCAAGGGGGGCATTTTGGGATCCTCTGACACCCCCAGCCCCGCTGCAGCCCCTCAGCCTTCTCCCTGGAGCACACTGATCGTGCCTGCTTCTGCCTATGGGGCTGTGACTTTGTCAAGCCCCTGCTTTGGAGTATGGGGGGGACACCACTGGGAGGCCGCCAGCCGGGATCCCTCCTTGCTGGCACCCGGTTGCGGCTTAACCCCGCAGTGGGTGCGTGATGCGGGTTCCGGTGCGGTGCTGGGGGGTGGTTCCTGGCAGGCCCCGCGCCCCAAGCGGTGTCACCGCCCCGCGCAGCCGGACCCCCCCCCACCGGGGGGGGGGGGGGGGGGGGCGGGACGCGCCGGAGCGCTGCGGGGGGGCCCGCAACGGGGCGGCCCCCAGGTACCGGAAGCACCACGCGTGGGGCCGCCGGGGGGGGCGGACACGGATACAGCGACCCCCCCGTGACCGCACCAGAGGCTGCGAGGGGCTGGGACCCCCCCCCCTCCCCCTTAGTGCTGCTGCGTGGGGCCGGGTCCGTCCCCCCCCCGCGTCCTGCGGGCCGCGCTGGTGCGGGAGCATGAAGGTGAAGGTGATTTCCGTCCTGGAGGATAACTACATGTACCTGGTCATCGAGGAGAGCACCCGGGATGCCATCGCCGTGGATGCTGCTGTGCCCAAAAGGGTGAGTTACAGCCCCGCTGTGCCCCGGGTGGGTTGTGGGGTCCCATGCGGGGACGTGTCCATGGTGGCGGTGGTCATGTGTGGGGTTCACATGTGGGGGCTTCACATGGAGCATCCTAGCAGCATCGCTGACCCCTGCTCAGCCCCATGGTGTGGGGTACCTATGCCAGACCTGCTTCTGTGGCAGAGGCATTTCCCTCTGTGCTGCAGCCTGCCAGACCCCGCAGCAAAGGAGAATAACCGGGAATAGAGCTTTGGAGCGCAGCTCCCATGTAAAATCCCCATTCTGGGGAGGAATCGCTCCTTGTTGCTGGCTCCCTGGGCTGGTGACAGACCCCCTTGTGTCCCCCGCAGCCGCAGCGCATCCTGCCAGCGCTGTCGCGGGTTTTAAGCGTTTGTTGCTGACTCGGACGTTTCCTTCCTCTCCGAGGAGCGGAACCAGGAGCCGCCGCAGGGGTGCTCCGAGCGGTGCATGTTAAGTTGGTACTGGAAACCAGGCAGCAGCGCCGGGGCTGGCAGCCCCGCAGGGCTCCTCGCTGTGGCCAGCACGGGTGGCGCGGACACCATCTCCCTGCTATGGTGACAGCCCCATGGTCCGTGCTGAGCTGTGAAAGCACCGGCTATAAAGTGCCACTGTCCCATGGGAACAGGGTGTTCCCATCCGTCTGCTCTGCTCTGTGCTTGGGGAGCTGGGACTTTGTCCTAACCACAGCCCAGAGCTGCTCGGGAGGTGGTTTTGGGTGCTCTGCCCTGGTCTGCTGGGCCTCTCGCTGGGACAGATCCTGTGCTACGATAGGCATGGTGGCCATAGGAGCCATGGTACTCTTCCTTCTGCGGGCTGGATGTGGCTCTGGGCAACCTGATCCAGACAAAGATGCCCCTGTTCATTGTAAAAGGTTGGACTAGATGAGCTTTGAAGGTCCCTTCCAACCCAAACCATTCCACAATTCCATGCTCTGGGTCTGTTTCAGTTGCTGGAAATCATCAGGAAGGAGGATGTGGTGCTCAGAGCCATCCTCACCACCCATCACCACTGGTAAGTGCTGCCAGTGCGAGCCGAGGACTGGGGCAGCCGTGATCCAAGTGGGACCAGGACCGGGTGCCCATTCCCTCCTCTCCTGGTGCAGGGACCACGCGAGGGGCAATGAGGAGCTGGCGAGGCTGTGCCCTGGCCTGCGCGTGTACGGCGCTGATGAGCGGATCGGGGCCCTGACGCACAAGGTGATCCACGAGCAGGAGCTGACGGTGCGTGTCCATAGGACCCTGCACAGATCCTGCCCCATGGTGTGGCCATGGTGCTGGGTTGATGGGGAGTGGAGCTGAACCATGGTGCTGGGGTGGTTGCAGGTGTGACACCACAGGTTGGGGTTGGGATGGAGCATTGGGCTGGAGGAGAAACCTTGTCTCATTCCCACCCCCTTTGGGATCGCACTGGGGGATGCAGCTCTCTCCTGGGGCACCATCAGAGCAGACTCATGCTACATGGGACTCACCCAAAACCACCATCCCCAGCACATGTGTGACCTGCTGAGCCCCTGGTGGGTGACACTGTGGGGCCTGGGGAGGGGTCTAAGTGCACATCAGGGTGACGCCAGCGTGGTCCTGACCCTCTTCTCCCCCCACAGTTTGGGGCCATCCGGGTGAGGTGCCTCTTCACCCCCTGCCACACCTCGGGCCACGTGTGCTACTTCATGTGGGAGGACGGCTCTCCTGATGCTCCGGCTCTATTCTCTGGTATCACACCCTGCAACCTGCACCCTATGGGGACACAGGACATGCTGTGTGCCTGCTGCCTATCCCCCTGCCCGGCACCCCATCCCTGGGAATGGGACCAGGGTCCCCTCCTTGTCCATACCCCATTCCCTGCAGGTGACACCCTGTTTATTGGAGGCTGCGGGAAGTTCTTTGAGGGAACAGCAGAGCAGATGTACACCAACCTCACCCAAATCCTGGGGGCTCTGCCGAAGGAGACGGTGAGTGCCCCACACCTCACCTACAGCCTAGGAAAGGAACCCCAATATGAGGAGGGGGCTCATGGGTAGCAGTGCCCATCCCTGGGGCTGCAGTGGGACCTGGGTGAGTGTCAGATCCAGCACCAGGAGCACGTTTGATGCTGGTTGCAGAAGGTGTTCTGTGGCCATGAATACACCGTCCGGAACCTCAAGTTTGCCTTGAAAGTGGAACCAGAGAATGAAATAGTGAAGAAGAAGCTTGCATGGGCCAAAGTAAGTGGCTGTGTCCCTGCTGGGGTGGGCTGTGAAGGGGGATGCTGGCTGATGTTGGGCTTTTGGATGTCTCTGGTTCCTCCGCAGCAGCGGGATGATGAGGACTTGCCCACGGTGCCCTCCACGCTGCAGGAGGAGTTCCTCTACAACCCCTTCCTGCGGGTCACGTAAGCAGTGATGGGCCCCACTGCAGGGACACCCCAGACTGGTCCTGCCCCATGCTCTGCTCCCCTTTTCCTTCCAGCATCATCCCTTCTCCCAACAGCTTCTCTGGCCGGTGGCAAATCCAAGCCCTGAGGGAGGGGACACAGGGTCCTGCACCACACACACCATGGGTACCACAGATGAGCCCTGTGTCCCCCAGCACCCCCAGCCCAGGGATATGACCCCATTGTCCATCCCAGCATGTGTTGGGGTCCCATCAGGGAGGAGGGTCCCCATCCCACCCGCCCCACTCCCAGCAGAGCTGGTCTCCTTGCAGGGAAGAGGCTGTGCAGAAGTTCACAGGCAAGACGGACCCAGTGGAGGTGCTGAGGACCCTCCGCACCGAGAAGGACAACTTCAAGAAGCCCAAGGAGCGGCCCAACCCTCAGGCCATGCTGGCGTTCGAGTGGGGACTCTTCAGCCCCTTCCTCGAGAGGAAGTGAGCAGCTGTGGCCCCACTGTCCCCATCCTGGTGGGGACTTCTCCTGAGCTGTGTCCATCCGGCTCTCGCTCCCATCAGACTCAGCACTTGGGAAGTGGATTCTGTCTTTTACCTGCTTGCTGTGAGGCTGCTCTGCTGCGCTCCCTCCAGCACTGTGCCTGGTTACCCTGGTCCTTCTGGGTGCCTTCAGCCAGGCTGTGGCTGCTGGTGGTGGAGGGTCAGGGAGGGGATGCTTTGGAGGAGGATACCCACACTGGTGACAGTGCAGGAGCTCAGAGCTCCACACCAACCACCCCATTCCCTGCTCGGGACAAGGGCAGGCAGGGAGCTGCCGGCTCCATGGGCAGGGATGAGGTGACACCCAGCCTTGGATGCACAAGAGGAAGCCAGGGAGAGGCTGGAGTTTTCCCTTGTGTCCAGCAGTACCTCGACTCCGGAAGCCCTCATTGCAGTGAGGCTTGGGTATTTTTCCCCCTTTTATTCCCTATTTTTATGGAAGGCCAGCGAGGAACATGGCGTAGGGATGTGTAACACAACCACTGCCTTATGGGAGCATCCAAACCACTGACCCTGTGCAGAGCACCATCAGGTGGAGATGAGGCCTTGGAGGGATGCGTGCTTCAACCCACTGGCTTCAGAAAACACTTCTCAAGGCAGAACTGTGTTTAGGCAGCAACCACCAAGGTGCTTCTCCGCATCCATTGCTGCTTCCCCCTCCAGGATGAAACCCTGGGAAGCTCTTGGCTGAAAGCTGCATTTACGTGGCCTTATATCTCAGAACAAGAGCTGGGGAGCAGCAAGGTCCCTTGAGCCTCTTCACTTTGCAGCCCCTTCCTTCAGGTTGTGCAGAACCTACTGTGTTTTGGGATTTTAAGTGTGGATGATGCGCAGAGCTTGTTTTTATGCAGGTGGTGGGAGGTGCATTATAAAGTAGTTTTATTTTTGGGGTGGAAATAGAAGGGCTTGATGGCAGCTCTGTAAATAGCTGTGAAACCCCCCCGAAGGGCCTGGGCTGCTCTGGGTTCTTCTCTACCTCCACATGCAGCATGTGACTGTCTTGGTGCTGCTGCACTTAACCCTTGTTGTGCACAGCTCCAGAGAATATAGAGGAGCTGCTCCCATCATCCTTTCCCTGATGTTGTTGTTTTAAACAGTGCCAATTATAGACTATATTGCTTTAACACTGGAATAGAGTTGACTTCAGGATCTTTCACGTGTGGATTGCATCAGTTCCCACTGCTGCCAGGTTTGTGGCCATTTCTTCCCTTGCTAGAAGCTCAGCTAAGGTTTTTGGTTTCCTTTGACGTTATAGTGTTAGAATTCATCCTGCTGCACAAGGTGCCTCAGTTACCCTGCATAAATGTAATGGGACAGTTTGCAGATGTTACCTGCGTGTTCCTTAGGAGGTTTATGCACAGTAGGAGCAGGATGAACCCCGTGTGCTCAGGGAGGGCTCTTGGACCAGCACCAGCTATGTTCATGTTGGCAGCTGCAGCTCAAGAGCAAGCTCCATGTTCTTGAGAGCTTGGAGTGTCTGTAGAGCTGAGGACTTGGTTTGTTTCAAGTGGAGAACCTCCTGATGGCTTTAGCAATGTGCTGGTTAATGGGAAAAGAGACTCAGGTAGAGCCCCAGTTGTTTCATCTCCAGCTAATTTAGCTTTATTTGTGAACTTCCAGCCTGATGTGCATGTTCTCAACAGAAACAGCACGGGTCTCCCTTGCACTGAGGTACAGGACTGATGGTCTCAGCACTTTTGGACTGACCCTTTGTCAGCAGTGGTCCCTCCTGCTGGGGATGAACTGCCTGGTTTAGTGTAACACTGTGTTTTAAAGCTATGCATGGGAAAGGGTGCACTGAAAGCACTGCAATGAGGGTGGGTGGGGGGAGATTCTCGCCTTAGGACACTGTGAATTCACTCATTGATCAGCAGCACCTGAAAAATGTACAGCTTTAATTAAAAACCATTATCAAAAATGACTTTCACACTCTTGGCTTTACTTGGAGCAGAGAGGAGGAGCGTGGAGGAGGACACAGACTGCGCTGCAGTGAGATACAGGTCAAGGGCTGGCAGCTTTGCTCTGACAGCCTGAGCTCAAGGTCTGCAGTAAGGGTGGGAGGATCCTTCCCCATGGTTCAGGCACCAGCTCCCTCTGGTTGCATTTACTCTGAAGGAACAAAGCAATGGGGCCGCTTTTTCCCACTTTACTCCCTGGAGAGTCCTTCCTCACAGAGCAGGAACTGGAAATACTGAAGTGATTCAGCAATGTGGTTCTTCAGTTCATGTTCACTTGTAGCTACAGCAGTCACCAGGAGAGATCCCACATCCACCAGCATCCCCTTGAGTTCAGGTACAGCTGTGAATCTCCTGCTTCTGTTTTCCCCTCCCCACACACACTGGAGCCCCAGCAAACTGGTCATTCACATTAAACAGACCAAAACCAGTTCATAATTCAGTTGTTTCTCTGTGCACAGCTCTGAAAACACCCACACGTATAAATACAGTGAGACAGGCACAAGACACCTCCAGCAACAACAGCCCAAAGCTGTTTCACATCATCTGTCTTCTGGCAAAGCATCACAATACCCTGCATTAAACCAGATGTGCTTTACTAACCTCTTGGATTGCTCTCATAAACTACTTGTAGTGATTACATCTCACAGGCGCCTTCTAGTAACTTTTGAGCAGTAACACCTTTCAGAGACACCAAGGGCTTTGTCCTTCCTTGGAAAGCAAGCTGGAAATTCCTGAAACACTGAAAATACTGTTTTCTCTGACTTTAATCACATTATCCATCAGTAACTGCTGTTGAGGATGGGGTAGATGTGCCAGTCCCATGACTCCCTCCACTGTGTATTTAGGGAGGGAAAGTGAGATGTAACTACCCACAGCTATAGACAACTGTTATAATTAAAGGGAATAAAGCCACTCTTAGCTTTCTCTTCAACATTCAGTTCACATTTCAGCAGGCAAAAAGCAGCCCCAGAGATGCTGCTGCTCATGGGATGCTGATACCACCCCCTGTGACAGGGCAAAGAAACCACACTGTCTCAGGGCAGTGAAATGTTAAAGCAGAACCTGAGGTCTAATGAGACCATCTCTAACTCACTGAGGGCATCCCAGCAGAGACAGCCACCAAAATGAGTGCTGTGAGCACACAGCAAGGCCTGGAGGAGTAATTCTGACACTGAGCATAAAGTCACCTCAATGAGGCTACAGCCCACTGTGAACCAGCTCCTTCAGTACCTTAAATCATCAGTTCTGGGAGGAGCAGGGCTGCAAAGAGAGGGCAGGTTTCATCCTATGTAGAGCCCAGGCTGCATAATGCATAAAAGCCAGTGTTTGGGTTTTATTTACACACTTCAATAATCATAAAGCCGTAGGTATTAAATTGCCTGCCTATACACACACTGCCTCCTCATTCCCCATGAGTCAGAAACTGCACAGAGCTTTAGCTCTCTTTCAAGCATCTTAAACACAACTGGGTCAAAAAGGCACTGAGTGTCTGTATCTGGGCTTCCCAGTGTCACCATTTGATGTTAAATCCAGTGCTTGCCTTCTCCACCGCGTGGTATTCCGTGTGCAAAGCTTTCACAGCCATTTCTGACGCCACACCACCCAGCCACTGCTCATAGAGCTCACGGACAGTCTGGTTCTCCTCTGGAACTGCAGTCTGAACAGATTCATACAACCTCTCAACCTGCTGCAGCTGGTCCTTGCTGGAGTCACCATCGAGTTTGATCTGACCACCTCCATTTAAACAGCCTGTGTGCAAGGAGGTGAGGAAACATCACTGAGGTTAGAAAGCACTTCAGCTTCATCAGACAAACCCAAACCACAACTGCGGTCATATACTCTGCATCTGCAAACAGCTACATAAAGAGAATGTGGTGATAGCTGTGGCTTGCTCCTCAGTTATCTACCAGCAGCAGAGATGCAGCTCTAGAGGGGAGATCCCTGGCCTGGTGTGCCCCAGTGCCAATTCAGACTGCAAACAGCTGGGACACGGGAATGCCAGGAGATCCTGGCTCTCATCTTGTGCCTCCAGAGAAAGGCCAGGACACATTCCAGGTGAGAACAGCCTTGGGGGTCTCAACTGAAGGTAAGAAACATGCCTGGGATATGTTCTGGGTTTGCTGTTGGGGTGGAGTTTGACTAAGTAGCATGTGGCTGCACCAAGTGGCGTCCTGGTGCTGAGTGGCCTTTTGGGCTGGGGCTGTGCAGACCCCCAAGGAGATCTGCTCACAGCTGCAAAGAGAAAGAGGAGGGCTTGCACAAGGTGGAAAAGGGAATAAAACAGGTAGAGACTCTTCAGCAGCCATAGCAAATGCTCTTCTCTAAAAGCATTGTCAATTTTGTGCAATTTTAGAGGAAGAATCTCCTCATGTACCAAAGGGCTCAGAAAACCAGGAGGGCTTCCTTAAAAGCACTGTGTAAATTCAGTGCACTGGAATTTAATTGGCACTCCTTAAGTCCTGAAGAATGGATTTCCTGCTTCTAGGCAGGAAAACATACACAGGAACAGCACTGAAATACTGATGCTGTGACTGTCACATCTCCAGAGCTTGGTGGCTCTGCCACAACATCGAGGATGTGAGAAGCTGCCTGTTGGTTCATGGTTTGGGTATAGCTCCACAGAGCTGCTCACAGCTGTTAGCTGAGGCACTGCAATCCCAGTGTGGTCATTACCTGAGGGACAGGCCATGACCTCCACGTAGTGATAAGGTGATTTCCCTCGTTTCAGCTTCTGCACCAAGTTCTGTATGTTTCGAAACCCATAGGCCAAAGCAAACTGGAGCAGGACTGCTCCATCCTTCTCCAGCGTCACCTCCTGGAAGTCCTTGTTTCTGAGGAACAAGAGCAGAGGAAACATCTTATCCAAATGAACTTCTATTTTAAACTTCAAAAAGCCCTGTGCTAAGCCAGGTCTTGCTCAAGAAAGCTGTCCTAGTTCTTTGCCACCCGAAGAAAAGAGATGAAGGAACTACCTGACAGATCCTTTTCAGCCTGATTGGAGGACCTGCCACCTGAGCTGGTTTTGCTGAGGAACACCTGTACTGAATAAATCCTTAAAAGCTGAGCAAATGGAGCCTGAACAAGAGCTTTGTTGTGACTGGGTTTTGCAGCCAGCTTCAGCCAACTTAGAGGAAGCTTTTAAATAGGAGCGGGTCATAAAACCAGGAAGTGAACCATTCCTGAAGGCTTCCAGACTCCCAAGGTTGATGGCAATACCTGTTCCTGATAAAAAGAGTGAGTAATCTCATTTTTATCATGTATTTCATAGTGAGACTTAGGGGGACTGTTTCCTCTGCTTCCTAATCCAGAGAATCTTAAACTTGAATATTACTAATCAAGGATGTAATTCATAACAAATGGTACTTTAGTGTTGTAGCTGGTGTAGTAGTGGTGTTGCTGGTACAAGGAATCTCAGCTGACTGAGCCTCCATGCCCAAACTCAAGAGACTTGTTTTCTGCCTTACCACAACACAGTTAAAAGAGCTCCAAAGCCCTGACACAAGCTCTTGTGTTCTGTGATAGTGAGATTAGCAATTCCTTCATCAGCCTGGCTGCAGGTGGGGTAGCCCAGATCCATGGGAGCTCTGTCTTCTAAATGACTCCAAAAGTTGCTGCAACTTGATAGTGGGAAAATCCATCAGGCCAAAGTCAAGCCTGTGGGTGGTGCAGGGGCTGAACTCTCCAAGGGAAAGGCTGTGTGAGCGCTGCCTGATTTATTGCCCAGCAACTGTGGGAGTGAGAAGCCAATTCCCATGCCTTGGAGTAAAATGTTTAACATTGCAAAGAAAATTTCGGCCCATCAGCAAGATAAGAGCATGAACAGAATTCCAGTGAAAACAGTGCTTTCTGTAGGGCTTTAAGCTTCTTACTTTAAAGGTTTGTACTGAACTGTATCCACTTGAATTCCAAAGAGCTCCTTGGCTGCATATTTGTATATATGCTCCAAGTAGCCACCAGAACCACCTCCAGAGTGGCTTGTGAGCTCCTCTTCTGCAGAGCTGAATCTGCAGGAAGGAAGAAAGAAACAGTTTTAGGGGACTCCGTAAGCCAGAACAACCAGCACAAATGCAAAGGTCCAGGGGACTCAAAAGCAACAGAAAAAACTCTTTTTGAGTCCTAGCCTTTCCTTTTCTCCTGGGAACCAACTATTTATAGCTTTAGAGCCCAGCAGCTTTAACCCTGTGCTGTCTGCATCCTCAGGGCCAGCTCAGTGGAAATACCATCACACGCCACAACCACACTTGATCCTGTCAACTTAATCTTTGTGTACCAAGAGTATGTTTGGGAATGTTGAAGTTATAAGGGCAATGTGTAGTTTGTTAGCTTCCTGTTTAACACCTCTACAAACATGCTGGATTTGGGAGAGAAATACTAAAGCTACGGTGGTATGGGTCCGTGCAATACATGCTTCTCTTGGAGAAACATAACCTGGCAGAAGTCTTGGCTCGGTCACCTCCTCAGTGCTAAAGCTCTTCCGCAATACCAACAAAAGCAGAGTTCATGATTGAATGCTCTAGTTCTGTGTTATGTGTTCTTTGAAACCAGCTACTTCAGATGTGGTTGCTGTGACCTGGGAGATCACTGCTGGGAGGTATTAGCATTATGACTGCAAGCACAGAGAGACAAACTGCATGTTGTTGTGGTTTCATGTGCTTAGAGTCAGGTAAGAAAGGTGAACAAAGCTAATGATGCCAGTATGTGGCTGTCCTCAGCAGGATCCTTGTTCAAGTTCAGCACAGTTGTATTTAACCTGAGTTCTGGCATTCTAGTTCTGCACAAGTAATTCCCTCTCCCTGACATGCCAAAACACAACCAACCACTCACAGGTCAAGATAATGTTTCTTGAGAATATCCCACCAGATGGAAGCCACAACAATAGCTTTTGTTAGGAGAGAATAACAAGATGAGGGATCTGCTCATAAGCACTCCTCAGGCACTGACACTTGCATTCTCCTACTAACAGCTGCAGAAGGGAAAACACTTGAACTCAGGCCAAAGAGTTTCAAGTCGAATGGAAGATGTTGCCTCTCCCAGATAACATCTTTGCTTTGGCAGAGCTGCAGAAGGCAACACTTGAGCCTGCAGTCGCCCCCAAACCTATTTTTAATGTAATGTTGTTTACAGGAACTGAGCCTCATTAACAGCATGTTTCAGTGTGTCTGGCCTCACGTACTGCTGCTCTCTTAAACTGAGCCTGCCAGTGAAGCCTCAGCACTGGCCTAGAGCAAACAGTTACAGCAGCGAAAGTCCTGGGATTTCTGGCACTTGGGCTCATTCTTGCTGCCAAATGTAATAACCTCTTAATGGGCTTTTCCACGTGCTGGGGGATAAAGCAGAACAAGAGCCATTGGAGTGCTCCAAGTCCTGAGGAATACGTGCTGTTTGTAGCAGTCAATTTACCCAGTGTGTTAAAGCTCCAAAAGGTGATAGAGGCGCTTTATCACTGCTAGCATGAGGCCTGGGGCTCACAATGTCCTCCTAAGAACCTGGCCAGAGATGTTTATCAAGTCATTAGACATTCAGTTCTATGTTATAACTGACACTTCCATAATGTCATTTCCTAAGGGAAGGCAAACGCTTCAGAACCTTCTTTCCTTCTCCATTTTCTGTTGGTGCTGTAACAACAGAGCAGGTACAACAGAAGCACTTGTTTACGTGGCTAAGGTCTGAAGTTGTACCTTTGGGACTTGACCATGCAGGCATTTATTATAGCTGAGGATACTTCTTTTTTGATGTGAAAGCTACCTGTGCACATGTTATGTTAGAGAAACCACTTTTTCCTGCATTAAGTGTCTGTAAGTAGATCTGTGCTAATAAATGTGTTGGGTGAAACTTACACCATAGATACACTGCAGTGTAGCAGAAGGAAACTGAGGCTCTGTGCAGGCACACTGTAGTAAATCTCTGTAAGTGTTCCTTAGATGAAAGGGACTGGATGTCAGTAGAGTCTCTACCTCGCATTCTCCTTCTTTGCAGAAGCACAGGACTGACCACTGTAACAACTTAATCTAGGAAACAGGCCTCATGTATGGACACTTCACTTCATGGCTCAGTCAACAGCCATGTGCTGATCAGACAGCCCTCAAGCAAATGCTGCCAATGGCACTTGGTTGTACTGGAAAGACTTAAGGCCTATTTAGGAATAAACCACATTTCAAGAGTGTCCCAGCTGCAAGGGGTGCAGCTGAAAACAGATTAAATCTGGATCTAAGCATGTGCTGGATGCTGCATATTTGGGGGATCAAAAACTCTCGTAAAAACTGGAGGTTTTGAACCACAGACTTATCTTTCACAATGCCTAAAGGTTGCCAGACATGCAGCCTCTCTGTTTATTCATGTGCAAAGTGCTATGAAGACATGTCTTTTACACTGAAGAATGCTTTGGTTTAGTGTCAGTGCAGAACCAGCACTGCACATCAGTTGAGAGGAGTAAAAACGACCTTAATGTTTCTGCCATCACTTAGATCTCTGTGCAGTTGTCACTTAACCAGATGTTACTCTTCAGTTCAAGCAACCAAAGTCTCATCTGGTTTGCACGTGTCTTAGATTGGTTTTTTTTACAAGACTGCTAGATATGAGCTGAGACACCTGAATATTTCTAACTTATGCTTTAAGTCTGGAATACAGTAACTCTGATAACATGGAACAGAGATGAGCAAACAGCACAGGGCAGTAACAGGCTTCGTTTTAGCAAACTCTTTAGCACTGATGGATATTCTTTCACTTCTCAAAGGCTGCAGGTGGATTTTTGCAGCATTCCCCAGCTACACTGTGAGTAACAGCAACGGGTAAATGACTGTCCCAGTTTGTACTTCTCTCCACAATCATTTTGCCATTATAGTCTTACTGAGCTCAATCTAGCAGCTCTGCTGGTTTACAATGAGAGCTGCTGATCCTTGGGCTACTAAAGTCTAGAACAAATAGCTACAGATTCTCCAAAAGTTCATCATATTCTGTAGATTAAGTATCTGAACGCACAACTGTCTGGATTCAATTAACACAGGGAAACAAATTGGATGCAAACACAAGCAGCTTGTGTTGAACAGTAGGGGAAAGGGGAATTCTGCTGAAGAACTCTAGAAATGGTGGATGAAAACATGACTGAAGATGCAACTAGGATTTTGTCCTTACATGGTATCCAATGGAACAGGATCTACATCTGACAGAGAGACTCCTTCTTGTTCCAACAACTTGAGCACTTCTCCTAAAACAGAACCACAGACATAAAAAGTTCTTATTTTCAGGATAAAGAAAACCGAAATCCACAGATCAGTACACAAGGTTTCATCTACAATTTCTGCCAGGACACGATTTGCATTATCACATGTAATTATACAGCAATTCCATACACTACAGAGACAAAGGGTTATTAAAACTAGCAAAAGCCTTGCTCTGAGGCTTCCACACATTAGCTGGACTGCCTCTGGCTCTCCTTACCTGTGGTGATTACACAGTCCACATCACGAGTTTGGTACTCTTGGTTGAAAAAGTCTGGCCTTGAAGCCTCCAGCTTTTTGTCATAACAGGGCATCACTGTTACATGGTATATCTGGTCGGGTGTTAAGTGCTGGAAGAAAGACAAAGCTGTGCAGCTGGATTGGCCAACATCAAACCAAGCTCTTGAGGGAGGTGTTTTCCTGGTAGAAATGAGAATGAGGTTTCCCCCCACCTCCTTTTGCTAATGCAGATGATCTAAAGTCAGTCAGTGAAGTGAATTCCTAATTATGCAGTTATAGGATATGCTGCTTCTGTGCTACTAAACCCCAACCCCTGCATCAGCAACTAAGAAATGATCTGGAGTCAAAAAACCACTCCAGACCATCCAAGAAATAAGCACAGGCCGAGGAAACAAAGTCACTGACTCAAGGCCATTGTTTCAGTATCTTGTGCCAAATACTCTTAGCAGCTGCCAATTTCTGCAGCAAGCATGCAGATGTCAGCATTTACTTAATGCAAGTGTTAAATCGCTGCTCATTAATGGACAATAAATCATACAATCAGAACTGGTGCTTAGGTTTCTAACTGGACAAATCTAGGCTGTTATAGCATAGCTCTAGTCTTTAAACATCAGATTCACATTTGGAAAGGTTCCAAAGGTTAAAGACTGAGAACAGAACTAAGTCAGACTGCAACAGAACATTTAGTTGGGAACAAGCAAATCACTTTCAGGCAAGACATGATCTGCACGTAAGCACTGACTGAAGCTTTGCCTGCTGAATAACTTCAGATAAATTACTCTAAACATGAAAACACCACATGTAGCCAAGATGAGAGCACAGAGACACTGAAAAATAAGCCCCTCAAGCCTTCCCAAGTGACACACAAGGTATTAAGTAGTCCATGCAGTATGTGCTTAGTGTTACTGCCCTAGTTGCTAACTTCTCATTAGATAAAACAGAAAGATGTTGCCTTTGCTGGTTTCTGCAAGGGAATTTTTACCTTTAATGTATAACATGTAGCAAAATACAAAATAGCAGCTTAAAGCCTTGGGTGTTAGCTGTTTGCCATGAAGCACAGCACACGCTTCAGAGCCTTACCTGCTGCTCTGCAAAATAGCCCTTGATCAAGGAGCCCATGACCTGCTGTGGGGACTTGGTGGTACTGATATAAGGAATGATGAAGCTGCCATGAGTTTTCTCTGCATAGCAGATCCAACCTGGTAAGAGTGTAATTAGCAAACCAAATTAGAACAGAACAAGCAGCCCTTTGCCCTCCCCTCAATCCTAGGCTTAATAACTATTTTCAGCTGGGCTTCAGCACAAAAAGTAAAAGAAGTGTCACACAAGATCCAGTTTAAACATTATTAGGCAACTGTATGGATCACTGCTATTAACACTGAGATCTCTGTGTATTGTGAAGAGAGTAATCCTCTAAGTACATCTATCCACTTACAGTTTTCTGATCAGTATTTGGGGTTCATGTTCTGCACTATTCATATGCCATTGTATTATTTCCATAAGTAATTCAGCACTATACCTGGACACGCAGAAGCAAGCATTGGCAAAGCCTTTTTGTCTTCTGATTGCTTTCGAAAGCGTTTCACAAACTCTCGTTGGCTCTCCAATAAGCTGAAGTTTCTTGAGAAGGTTGTATCAAAAACATAGTGCACACCTAGAGAGTACAGAATCTGGGTTAGAATTGCCAGGAAAGAGAGGGCAAACTACAACAAAACCCTCCAGTCAAACCAGCCTCAAACCACACGTCTTATTTGCAGGTACCAACCCCTGCAGTCATGAGTGATCCTCTTTCCCTAGCACAATTAGATGCGCAAAAGTGGCAAGAGGACTCCAAATCTAAAATGCAAAGTTCCTTCCTTCCATCACTCCACGTTTATCATGTGAGCATAGATGTAGACAGTTCTCATTTTAGCTAATGCCAATTATGAAGCATTGTGAATCCATGGGGAGGTTACATCACATCAAACTTGTGTGCTCCTTGTGATGCTTAACCCCTCTGTGATTAACAAAACACACCACCACACTTGCCTAAACTCTTCAAGAAGGCAGTCAGCTTCTTTGCTGTTTCCAGGACACCCATTTTGCACCTTGCAGCGAGTGAAGCTCTGGACTGGGGTGAAACAGAAACCACCACCAACTTCTTCTCACTGGGAGTGGCAGTCTGAAAAATCCAACAAACACTGTTCAGACAATATTAGTAAGGTACATGCAGAACTCTCAGCACACTACAACATCAGATACTTAACTCTGAAGTCAGTAACTTACAAAGTTAAAGGTCCTTTCCAAACCCATCTTCTTACAACATTGGAAGAAGCACAACAGTGCACTGAGAATGTCCTCAGCGCTCTGATACTCATTTGCCATGACTTCTCACCTACCTTGTTAAAAGCCAGCATTTTGTAGAGCTCTTCGTGGCTCTGCTGAGTGATTAAAACACTCTCTGCTGATGTGATGCAGCCACTACAAGCTAAACAGTCATTGAGGGTAATCTTAGCCTTTTCCAGTTTCTGTGCTCCTCCATCCTGCAAAGGAACAGATCAGAGTCAGTTCTGATCACAGGTAGAATGAGCTACAGTTTTCCCACCTTTACTATGTTTATTAGAAAGATGTTGCCTTTTTATGCTCTCAGCTTATCACTGGAAAAGTATCCTTCAGTAAGATGAGGAGGGTGACAAATATCTTTGAAGTTTCCTGCTTTAATATGATTACTTGGCACCAGATGCAAACATGCTAAGGAACTTCAGGATAATTCTAGCAAGCCCAAGACTGTAACTTCCATCAAATGTCAACAGTTGCTTAGGCCACAACTATTTGTGTTACGTGGTAGGCTAACACTGCTCCAAAACGCTGGAATTCTATGATCCCAGAGGCAAACAGGGTTTATCCTGCTGGGGTTTTCAACTTGTGGGTGGCTGAAGATTGCGGTCACTATTTTAACCATGAGGCTACAGACCACAGAGATCCTAACTAAGCCTTTAAGCACACACCTCCAGCGTGCATTGAATATTGCCCTGGAGAAAGCATGCCAGCTTTGCCACCTCTATCAGATATTGCTCATGGTATTCCTAGAATGGTTTAGGTTGGAAAGGACCTAAGATTATCCAGTTCCAACCCCCAACTGAATACACTGGAGCTGTTTCTTCACAGAACCCTTAATTTCACTCCTGGTGCATAGATCATGTAACCAAACTACAGCTCACTAACAGTGTTTCATTGATACTGAGTGTTCTGCAGTCTTTCTGTGTGCAAAACTCAGGCACTGCTGGGGAAAGTGTCACAGCAAATCCCAGTGTGTGGCTTGCCACTGGAAGGAAGTATTTTTCATAGTATTTGACCTGAATAAGTCAGTTTTCCCATGAGACTCTCCTCCTAAATGTCACTTCTCAATATAGGCAGAAACACCCCAAGCAATTAGATAGCATTAAATTAAAACTTTAAAATAAGAAACTTTGAACTCTTTGGAAGTGCTGTATCTCCCTTTTCTAAATGACAAGGTCATCATCTGCCTGAAGTTAAATGTACCATTTTGAGATGAATTTCCAGCTTGGTTAACTAAGAAATGCTGACCTGTTCTGGGTAAATAGGAAAATCATCCTGCAAAACTTGGCATTAAGTTTGGAATCTTATGAATTGTGCAGGCTATTGAACAAATAATTTGAACTACTATTACAAAATCAGAGCAAAATCTGAGGTTATTTAATTGAACCTCACCATGACATAATGCAATAAGAAAAGACATTGCCACAAATAACCTAGGAATTGCTAATACTTAAGTACTGAGGGCAAAATAGACTTGGCTTATCTGTTTTGATACAGAAAGTCATCTCTAATCAAAGCCAGTGTTTCAGAGCATAAAAGACTGACACAATTGGAATTATTGCTTATAAAACCAGGTAATTAAAAGCTGGACTTTGGAAAACAGGTATGAGAATGCTGACAGCAACAGTGACACTTTTCTAACATCCTGATCCTCTCTGAGGCATTGAATAGTTGTAGACCACTCAAATTCTCAACAATACACTCAGGCTTTCTGGCTATTTTACGCAACACAGAAGAAAAATCACACCGACCTGATTGATCTGGAAATAGCTTCCATCTGCCTCAATTCTGATCTTGGCTGCTGCTTTCCCAGGCTTTTTTTCCACTTTTACAGGTTTGACACATTCCTGAAAGAGAAATAAAGCCTGAAAGTGAGAACATGAGCAACAAAGAGGTACATTTACTAGATCAAACAACTATTTCAATAGTGAATGCTGCTGCTTCTTACTCTCCCTTAAGCTATGCAGGATTTTACAGCCTCTACAATCACGGAGGGAAAATGTAAAAGCCAAAACTTCTTACCCCTTTCTTACAGAAGGAACATTTTTCCAGCATCACACCAAAAGCAGAGGACACTTTGCTGTTCTTTCTGAAGAACACAGCGGTGTTTTAGGGAGCCTTGAAAGGAACAGAGGCTTCTCTGCAGTCTCCTCTCTCCACTCTTACAGATGCACTCTTCATTCCAAGTTTTAAGTGATGGAGGCGTGGCCACTACAGTCAACATGTGCCTTGTGCCAATGAAGGCTCATTTAAGGTGGAAAGGGCTCTGACGACCTCAGATGGACTTCCTCCAGTGTTCTGTATTGTTCTGTGATGAAGTCTCAGGGGTGTTTTTTGCATTTTGTGTGGTTTTTATTGTTTAGGCACCTTATGACTCCTTGTCCTACTCTATAGCCAGGATCCTCTTTGCCTGTTACCATCCTTGCTCTGCCAACATCCTCAAGTTCCCCTCTATAATTAATCCAGCTTTATTATGTGTCCTGCAGAGACTGGCAGGACCAAGACACTGTGATGCTTCAGTGATGCTCACTAAATACAATCTCTACTTGAAACAGAAAGCAGGTTGCATAACGTATGTGAAAGACTTCACCAGGAAACCCAAGTACTGCAAGGCATTAATGGAGTTTGCTCTGCCCCATTACACAGATCTCATTTCAGAGTGGTTTTACCGTCATCAGCCATTGTGTCTATGGTGGGGGGGCTTGGAACTACATGATCTTAAGGTCCCTTCCAACCCGTTCTGTGATAACTCTCATACTTTTGCTAGCCCTTGAAGACTCCAAAAGGAATAACCTTGACCCGTCCTTGCTGCTCATTCCCTTCTTTCTGCCACCCGCTCTTGTACGCAGGTATGAGCGTTTATGTGGGTAAGTGTACAAAGAAACTCATTTAGGGTTAGGGTTCTTGGGAGGGTCTCAGATTAACATTTATCAGGGCAGTTTCCAGATCAGGCTGGGAATGCCCAACCGGCTGCTGGGCCAAGATATCTTTCTTCTGCTACTTAAAGAGCTTTGCACTCATCAGCATCACTGCCCTCTCTGTTCCCTGCGCATGGAGGAGACAACGAGGTATCCCCGTGCTCTTCCCCTTTTATTTAGAATCGAATAGAATCATGGAATCAACCGGGTTGAAAAAGCCCTTTAAGCTCACCCAGTCCAACCGTCCACAGCACCGCCAAGACCACCACCGACCCATGGCACTGAGGCCTCGTCTCCACGGTGTGTGAACACTTGCAGGGCCGGTGGCTGCAGCCCTGCCCTGGGCAGCCTGTTCCAATGCCTGAGCACCCTCTGGG
>WYDI02025379.1:3216-18427 GCA_009867235.2 Psittacus erithacus | reverse complement strand
CAATCCCACTGTCCATGTCACCGACAAAGATGTTGAACAAGACCAGTCCCAACACCGATCCCTGAGGGACACCACTCATTACTGGTCTCCAGATGGACACTGAGCCACTGACCACACTTCTTTGCATGCAGCCATCCAGCCAGTTCTTTATCCACCAAATGGTCCACCTATCAAATTGATGTCTGTTCTATTTAGAGACAAGGATGTCGTGTGGGACAGTGTCGAACACTTTGCACAGGTCCAGGTAGATGACATCAACTGCTCTACCCCTGTCCATCAGTTCCGTAGCCCCATTATAGAAACCTATCAAATTGGTCAGGCAGGATTTCCCCCTAGTGAAGCCTTGCTGGCTGTCACAAACCACCTTGTTGTTTTTCATGTGCCTTGCCATGTCTTCCAGGAGAATCTGCTCCAAGATTTTGCCAGGCACAGAAGTGAGGCTCACAAGTTCACTTCTTTCTGAGGATGTACTTTAATGGCTTAAACAATACACAAAAGAAAGACAACGATGTCCCTTATGAAGGCTGTTAATCACCTCAGCTCTAGAACACTTTCATAATTTACACAGGGGACTTCAGAAGTGAGAAAGACTAAGGTTCCCATCAATCAATCAGCCTTGCAATGCAGCTAAGGTTTTGGTGTGAGATGGCAAATTCTGTCCTCAAAACAGTAATTCCTGAGACCAGGGATAAATATTTTTGAAAAATTTATCGACAAAAATTTGAGATTAAGTAGGAAAACATTTCAAAACTTAGCAACAGAGAAAGATGGGTGAGAAAAGGAGGTAGACCTAATTTCTTTCTGGGGGTGACATGAATTTCAAGGGCCTAAGTGAGATGCAGTAGAACTGCATCCCACCCTTCATCATAACACGTACACAAGTGGGCAGAGATTTAATTTTCCCTAGACCTTTTTAAATTTTTCATTTCCATGCTTTTTAGTATTTCTTATTGCAAAAATCTGTTTAAGGTGGAGTTTCTTGAATATCTGCATTTATAAATATATATTTCTGTCTTTTTGCTAGATAATTTTTTGTTTATAGTTGAAAATGTTGCCAGAAACAAGGAAAGAAACAATGTACTACTGGAAAGCAGTGGTATACGAAGATGTATACAGCAGCCAGTAGACTTTATGAAGGTCATAGAATAAATTAGAATAAAACTAGAAAGAGAATAAAACTTTGCAAACTGCAATTTGCACATAAAACATGGAAAACTTTTAGTCATGTGACTCTTGTACCCTAAGCTGATTCCATGTACTGTTTGATGTATCCATTATTGGGATATTTCCCTCCTTTATAATTTGCTAAAAGTGAGTGGGTATTTTGTACTAGCATCTGTGGAGATCAAATGTAATCCTTATGAAAATCACCATGAAAATGTATAAGTAGTCCTGCTATTTTTATCAATTGCCTGGAATTCCATCATTAGAACTGTAGCACTCATGATTGCACATATCAGAAATCAAGTGAAAAACATATGTTTTTTTAATAGTACAAAGTTGGTTATGGTTCTTTTAATCCATACAGGTTTATGAGCTTTAGGAGGGACTCTGTATAAAATCAGACAACATCCATCCAAATTAAAAGTCTCAGAACTCAATAAAAGGGGTGAATATCCATGAACATTCAGCTTTGCAGTGCTTTCCACTGCTCAAGGATATGCTGCTGAATGGCTAAAGAAAATCCTAATGATTTTTTTATGTTAGTTAAAAGACTAAAATATAAAAAATAACTGCAAATGTTTATCTTTCATTACAGGAGCAAATCTCTATAAAGAACAAGATAGCAAGATATTGCACTATGCAATATTTACCTATTTATTTATCTTAAATTCATTAAAGGTTTTCCTCTAAACCTAAAGCAGTGACAACTGTCTTCCATACTCTTCAAGAGAGGAGCAATATTAAGTGGATTTTTCATTTGTTAAGTCTCCCAGCTGAATAATTAATAAATTCCCAAGCCTCCTAAATGATTAATGTTTAAATAGAAGTAAAATAGATACAATAAATGGGATTCATTTACATTTATATGTTTCATATTGTGGATGCTTCCCTTTTTGGCAGTCCCTCAGTCATTTTCCTTTGTAGTCAATGAAGAGAAATAAGAACTACAATTTACCTCAGCACACTGTGGAGGTTAAAAATAGTTCAAATTACTTATAAAAATAATTGTTATTATTTTTATTTTTTCTTACAGCTAATAATTCTATTTAAGTTCAGTGATTGCTAATGTCAACAAACCTGGAGTCTGCTGGAGGTCTGTAAACTGTTCCCTTTATGTAAAATTACAGTGATTCACAAAAGGTGCAGGTCTGACGCAGAGATTTCTAAAAGTCAGTGAATTCAACTGATTTTGAGATCAGCATGGCTTGGGAGGGCCAAAGATTTTTATTTACTACAGCAGGTTAGCTTGCCCTACAACCTTTCATCACCACTACACTTAGAGCAGAAAGTGTTTAAAAGCTCAACAGTGAACTATATGCTGCCTCTTTATAACAGATTGGTGGTGTTAGCAAGGTGTCAGGCGCCAAGGTAATACTGAACATAGCTGCATTTATGGCTCCCCTAAGGCACTTATAATTAATGTACAGTAACAATATTCTCCATAAGAGAGCCCATTCAATGCATCAAGGCATTTTAATGAGCAAAATGCATGAACTTTCCAATTTGCTGCCAGATTAAACCTTACTTTACTTTGATGCCCATAACTTGTGCCTGAATAGATCCTTTTCTCATCTGCACTCTTATACAAAGTTGGCACCGTGTATGAATTTGCATATGTCAAAACAGCTACTTTAAAAAGTCACGTTGCTCAGGCATACAGACTTAATGAAGGACAGATGATGAAAAATGTAAGACCTGATTCACTGTTTCATAAGAAAAACAAACAAAGCTAAGCTCAGAAGAGTTTTAGACTCAACTACCATCCCATTAATTTCCCAATTAAATTGCTAGGTATTCCAGTGTTCTGCTCATGCACTAGATTCAAACAGGGTTTGCTGGTTTGCTGTAAACATAGTTAACTCTACTTTGAACTTCCTATGTTCAGGGCAATAAATTAATACAGGAGCCCATCTGCTTAATAATGAAACACAGAGAACCACTGTTCCCAGTGCTTGTCAAAGTTCCCTGAATAATTTTGTCATAGGACTGTCTAAGAAGTCGCAGGACTCAGTCCTCCTGCCTGTACATAATCTGTAACCGGCTAGCTCAGAGGCTTTTTTTAGCAGACGTATGGTATGTCCCAAAGGAAAAAAGCATGCAGGAGTTTTACGGGTGTGTGCATTTCCCACCAGTCCATTACCCAAACATTTGTCTTTGTTCCCTTCCTGTTATGTTTCTTTTGTTTTCTGTCTGAACTTCTGCTAGCAGATGCTTTGTGGCCTGTGCTGCACAGCACTCTGAAAAACCCTCATCTGCTTCTGCAGCATCAGCTTCCAAGGCTGGTGCAGTGCTGGTCTCAGGCACTAACTCTGATTATATGATTAAGTGTTTTCAATAAGAAGCAAGTGGTACTTTCAGTGTATTTGGTTTGTGAGGCATCATACTCATTTGAGTCAAAATGACCTGAGAGATACTTCTAAATGCCGTGTTTCTGTATAACGCATACACTGTTTCTCAGTGCAATATTAACCCTTCTCCTCATGCTTCATTGATTATCCAAGATTGATCTTTGATAAGACATTTTGCAATGGCCAAACCCTGTAAAAGCCTTGGCACTAGGAAGATTCAAAGACACCATAATTTTTGCTGTCTTACAGAAAACAGACTATCAGTACATTATGACCATTGGTGTCATTAGTAACATCCCATAGAATCATAGAATAGCTCAAGTGGAAAGGGACCCATAAGGATCATCAAGTCCAACTCCCTGCTCCTTGCAGGACTACCTAAAACTAAACTGCATGACTAAGAGCGTTGTTCAGATGCTCCTTGAACTCTGATATCTTTAGGATCCCCACAATCCAAGAGAACCATGAACATTCCTCCAGTTTCAGGAAGATAGATAATATCAAAACATGATCAAAACTGGTAACAGCTTATTTACTTTGTCATTCACCCTGTCTTATCTCCTCCTTAAGGTGTAACCCCCTATGATTCTGCCTTCATTTTCTTGGTGTTGCACTTGAGAGACCAAAAGCTTTCCTAAAACGTCATCATTGCCAAGCTTTTGTCTGTAGGCAGCACTTGAATTAATCTTGTTCTGAATTGTAACTCACTAAACTAATGGAAATTGGTGCATGTCATCTACCAGTGGTTTCTGGACTGCAGGCTGTAGGATAACAGCTACAGTTACAAAGGGAGCATTTATCTTTCTTTTGTCACTTTACTGTTGACACTGATAGCAGTGGATATTAGCCTTTGGAGGACAGCCTTTTTAAAGTACTCCCAACAGGGCCTGAGCTCACTGGACTGTGTCTACAGCACTCAGATTTCAGCACTTACAGTACCATGACAAAGCCATCATGGAATACCATGTGCTGTTCATTTTGTAAGCTTGTAAGTTCACATCCCTGAAATATTCCTAACTATTTCATATTCACCTTTTTTAATGTATCTTTGTCCATATCCGAGAAGAACACACAGTTGGTGAAATCACATCCCTTCAATCAACAGCTGTTCAAGATGTATCCCTGTTTTCCTGGAGTTATTTTTGCCTGACAGAGACAAATAAAAAGAATTTTAAAAATTATATTTCATGCCTTTAGTTTTCTGGAACCACTGTGTCTGCTGACCTGGCATATATTGCAACGAGGGATGCTGTGGAGAGAAGGAATTAACCAGGAATTAGGGTGTGATCACAAGCATTTCACCAAGTAGAACAGCTTTGGGGAAAGAGAAACAGAATGGGGAAACCAAAAAGTGTCTGAGTCAGGATGTATTTTTGGATCTGTTGGCTACTATGGTAAAGCCATGGCAGCTAGCACAGTCCCTGGCCTTCTGCAGTCAGTGATTTACTTTCTTTACTGCCCTGCAGCACAAGGTTGCCATGCTGCCACTCTTCATGGGGCTGCTCTGTAATCAGTGGTAGAAATATGGGTTGGATAGAAGTTAAATATAACTCTTTAAAATGAGAAGGAAATAGGAATTAAGTTTTCCAAGCACTGTAGCTGAGAGTGTGGGGATATGTGTGATATGTGCAGGAACCCCTGTGTGGGAGCAGAAGAAGACGTGTATTTCTGAAGCCAGTTTTACTATCAAAATCAGAATCTTGTGAACCCACTCTCTTCTTCAGCATCCCATTCAACCAGCTGATGCTACAGCGCACCAGGTTTGGGGTTTGTTCTTTTCCTCACCACCCTTGTGTCTTCTACAGTTTCTACATTTTTCCTCAAGTCTGTGTTTGTACTTTGCCCACTTTTCTGTGCTTCTATCAGCTGTTTCTCTTTATTTTTTTTCTCTCCCTCATTTAGTTTCTTGTCTGTCTTCCTGGCTTACTATGTTCTCCTGGCTTCTTTCCAGCTTTGCAGCGGTATTTGTCCTCACAGTATCTTGCGTCTTTGTTTTGCAGCTAAGTCGGTTTTTTACCCTAATTAATTAAAACTCCTATATTTTTCTTTTAGACCTTTCAGACTTCATTTCCAAATGCAACATATCCAAGCATGTATTTGAAACACTCCCACCAACATCTGTTCACCTATTAAAAATGCTGCATTTTGACATTCAGAAAAGCCTTCCTCTGTAGAGATGCTGAATAAAAAACCACAGTCTGCTAATAAGAAATAGAGAAGCAGAAAATTTCTCTAGGGGAAACAACTCAGCTAAAAATAAGATGCAAAATATAAATATATCTCCACCACTCCTCATTTTAGTTGCTGTGGGGCAGCTCACCTGACTCTAGCTGCTGCTTCAGAAAAGTGCTGGGCTTTTTTCCAGTCCTGTGTCCTACTTCCCAGCCCTGTGCAAATGTCTGGGATACTCAAAGGTGCCTTCAGACATGTTCCATGCCTAAGCTTAGACAACTGAGGCAGCCCTATATTGTCAACCATCTTTTATACCATGTACAGAAGACCCAGAGATCAAAACTAAATCTACCTCAGATGAGGTCGAGCTGCCTTACATAGACATCCAGTGTGATCAAAGACAGCCCTGGACACTCCACATCTGCTCTCCCTTTCATCCTATGTCTTATCCACCAGCCCCTTCCAAATGGATGTTTTGGGTACTTCAGGCTGTGCCAGATGGCACCCCTGTTTAGTGGATCACACCCACTAATGCGCAATCACCGTAACTAATTAAGAAGACTAAATTGAGATCGGTGTTTAAAGGCATGCAGCTGTCTCAGGTCCTGTTACAGTCAATGGATATCAAATCGATGCAGACAATGGCGTGCAGAAAATGATTCAGGTATCTCAAAAGGAGGCACCTAGTGACAGATCTGCTACATTACCCTCTAGGCTCTTCTGGGTAGATTGATTACCTCTTTGCTGACTTAGACAATTGGTTTCCATGTAGACATTTGCATGCAGACCTGTGTATTTTGTTGTTGGAACTTCAGACTGAGCACTGCTCACAGAGGCCATCTCAACTGGCCTAAATATCTCATTAGTTAAATTCCAGAAAATAAAGTCATTCAAATCCCAGGCCTGTTTAAGAGATCTGGAGTAAGTGGAACAAAAGGGCTCAATTCAGTCATTTACACAAAGGCATCTATTACCCTTTGAGATGCACTAGGTTGTCAAAGGATCATAGAAGCATAAAACAATAGAATGTTTTGGACTGGCAAGGGCCTTCAAGATCATCCAGTTCCAACCTCCTGCCATGGGCAGGGACACCTTCCACTTGACCAGGTTGCTCCAAGCCCTGTCCAATCCAGCCTTGAACACTGCCAGGGATGGGGCAGCCACAGCTTCTCCGGGCAACCTGTGCCAGCGCCTCAGCACCCTCACAGCAAAGAATTTCTTCCTAATGTCTAATCTAAATCTTCATTTTTTCAGTTTAAAACCATTCCCTCTTGTCCTATTACTACATGCCCTTGTAAAAAGTCCCTCTCCAGATTTCTTGATAACCAGGCCAACAACCAGATGTGACATTGAACCTACAGGAGACCTATGTGCTTTGAGATGTCACCATATGGCCATGCAGAATAACTCCAGACATCTCAGACAGTACTAGAAACCTATGTCCAGTGCAGTGTAGCCACCTCAGGAAGTGTATATTAAAGTTAGACAATTATTATAAGCGCAGTATCTCAGTTTTGACCATGTGACAATCCTTCCTTTTCTTGGTCAGCACATGTCACTGTACTGCTCTGACCTTGGAAGGCTCACTTGGAGGAAGTTGGACAGTTTCCCACTATAATAAATTGCAACTAGGAAGGGGTTTTGGTGGGGTTTTTTTACTTTTGTTTTGTTCTGGTTTTTTGTTTGCACTTTGTATTTCTGCAATGCATCATGAGAATCAGATTCTCTCAAACCACGCTTCAAACATCCTGACTCCACTTGCACCTGAATATGCAGCAGCATTCTCCTTTTCCATGGACTAACAGTTGTAGGTATTTCCTTTACTTCCTTGCCTTTTTCTGATGATGTGAGCCCCTATTTCTTTGGTGTTCTCCATGTCATCCCATTTGTATCTTATATTCCTTTCAGATACATTGTGCAGGGTCCCTAGAGAGAGCATTTCCAGTCTGTCCTCCATAATTTCTATTCAAACCAGAGGTTCCCACCTCCTGCCCAATCTAGTTGTTTGTTTCTTTCTGATATTTCTATTCCTGAGCTTTCCTGTCAGCCTGCTGAGATGCACAGATGATATCAGGTGCTTACATATAGTACAATTCCCTATCTGTAAATGTGCTGTTAATGGAGCATTAAAGTGTTTTTGATACAATGCACAAATTCCTTGGATCCTAGATATGTCCTATAGCAGGTGTGTCAGCATTATCACTGTGGCTAGCCACCAGTTACAAGAAACCCAGTGAAATTCTGAGCATGATATAGTGTCTCGTGTCCCATGTCTCTCTCATTTTCTGGAAAACAAAGAATTATGGCCAAAATCCAGCCATAAGATGCTATTGCAGAATTAGATATGTCTTGAAGTTATCACTGTTGACAGTGGCTGAGCTTTCCCATACCAAGGTCTAACTGCTCTCAAACTTGTGAAACGAAGTAATATTTGTACAAATTTGGTGCAGCTATACAGTGGGGATGACTGATGATTTCTCACTATAAAATAACTGCAAGAGTCAAAGAATCCACCTGTATTCCTAGAAAATATTTATCTTCTTTTAGAAAACAGTTTTTCTCTTTTGACTCCCATTTACCAGCATAATTTTTCCAGCTGCAGGTGACCTGACCATCCATTGAGCTCAACTTTTTCACTTTCTAACTGCCCTTATTGCAAGCCTCTGTGAGTCTACAGCCTCCAAAGAAAGGCTTAGACTTAACATTTTCATTCTGCTTTTTGTGTTTTTCTTTTTCCAATGGAATATGTCCATCTTGAACATCATAGCTAGATGAAGCCTTTAGCACTACAGAAATGAGGCTGTGTTTAATACTGATGGCCCTCATCAAGCCCATTGCAAATGACTAGAGAACCTTGATCTCCTTAGGGAGAGAATTTTCAATAATTGCTTATTAATTCTCTAAGTAAAAGAAAGATTTATCTTGAACTCCAGGACTGGCAAAGCAGACTCAGCCACTGAGCCCTGAGGAGTTAAGAGCGCCAGTTTGTTCAGCTGGAATATTTCACTTTGACTTCCTTTTGTACTGCAGAGAATATACTCCTGATCTGGCTCAAGCTTAATAAGCAAGGATTTTTTTGTCAGAATAACATTTCTTTCAGTGAGATTGCTGGTAGATTGAGGTACTATTCAGTTTTCATGTGGTGACAAAACCCAACCACCTAATGCAGCATCACTTACCTTAGAAAGTCTTATGCCTTTCTTACGTCAGATGTTATTTATAGCTGTGGCAGTTCTGGCTGCAGGTGGTCTTACACATGCAAAGTGCATTTGCAATTATAACAGTCAGCGAACCAGGCCTTAGATGCTGAAGGCTGGAAATCACAACTAAAACTTTGCTGAGTGAAGCCACAGTCATCTGAGCGCTGCAACCCTGGGAAGGATTCAGCACTGGTTTGGCTGCAGTGGGAGTGAAGGGCAGGGAGCAGCCCAGATCTGCCTCTGAGAGTAAGTCACACTCATCTTGCAAGCTGGAATGTTCACTCATCTCCACCATCCTTTCCCACTTGTGTGCTGGCAGCAGTCCCTGCTTTGCTCTTGGCATGGAGGAAGAGAGAGTTTATAATCTGCTTAAGCACAAAATCACCCCCCTTCAGCTGCAACTGCTGCTGATGTAGTTGAGCTCACTTCTACCTGTGTATTGAAGGAGATGATGTAGATCTCATAGCTCAGCTCTAGGGTCAGTAATGGGATGTCAGCAAATTGAGGGGTTTTATGCAGCTGTAACATGACAGCGGAGGGGATGGAAATTGTTATTAAAGGGCTGGGGCATTTTCAACATTCTCAACATAGTTGAGAGCTACGTAACAATAAAATTAAGCAGAAACAATGCGTCAAACTAGTTATTAAACCATTAAGTAAATATGAACATTTGAAGTCCTTTTGATGTGCTTGCCAGAATGCAAGATTGGACAAATTATTTATTTTGCCTATGCCATATATGGAGTTGTAGCTATGATACTTTATGTCTATCAGAACCCAATGAAAAGTATTTGAAGTCCCTAGTCCACAGCTTGCAGACTATGGAGGTAGGTGCCCAGAAATACCAGAGCAACAGGGGCTGAGAAGGACTACATGGAGAAATTCAAGCCAGACTATATTTGACTTTGTGTTGGTGGGAAGACTTTTGCTGTCCTGCCTGAACATAGTGCATAATAGAAGTGAAAAGAGCTGGGATGCAGAAAAGCCCTCAGGTATCCAAAGTATTAGCTTCAATCAGATCAGCACAATTTGCATCTTAAATATGGGGACTCTGCAGCTTGTGAATTGCTATATTGGATAACAAAATAGACTAAATTAAATGTCTCACATTCTGTGCATCGGTCCAGTTTTTCAATTCACTGATTAAAGGGGGTTTCTTTCCTCCCCTATTTCATTCCAAAAATTAGAAAAAAAAAAAAAGAAGAAAAGAAAGAAAAGAAAACATACAAACTAATTTATTCTAATATCCTCAAATTTCTGCTTCTTCAAACATGACCTCCTTTGACATAGCTAAGAAAAAAATTATCTTACAAAAGCATGCTTTTCAGGCCTGTCTCTGTTCATTTTAAAATGATTGCAAATGTCACTTTTAGCATATTTTAATTGCAGTGTAATGGTGCATCACCAGATTTAATACCTTGCAGTCTGGCTTTTATCACCTCTTGCTATTTCTCTTACACATTGAATTCAGCAGGAGTTATGGTTGTTTCGATTAAAACCATATTAGACCCATAGATAAATGAGAATAATGTTAGATTCACAATAAAAATTAGCAGGGTTCATTGCCCTCATGGCGTAGTTTTCTCCATTATTACATTCTCTGTGTATTTTTAAGTTCTACCTGTTTTGTGAAACCACAGCTTCAAACAGTGGAAGCAACATTGATTCACCACTTGGCTCTACTAACTTCCAATGTGAAATCTATGTTGGTGTTTAACAATCCAAAAATATTGGATTCTGCCTGATCTAAGGTTTGGGGTTTTTTTGTTTCCAAAACTTAATTTCATCCAGTAAAATTTAATATGAAATATTAGATTTCGTATGTCATAATCAGCATGTTCACATCCTGGGGCTGTATGTAACACCATCACTTTCACGAGCCTCAGCATACCTGCAAATTGGTTACATTTATTTTTCCAGAGCCAATAAGTGCTTTGTAACTTTAATACCTCCAGAAATCATGTGAATTTACTTCACCCCTCACAATTTAATATTAAAGGTAGTTTTTGCATAAAACTCCCAACAATTTGGAGGGGCGGTTATCACTATACAGAAGAAAGAGCTCTAAACTTCATCAGTAACAAGTCAATTAATATGGAAGCAAAGCTACTCAGAATCAGCTTGCAGTCTCACAAATGTTGACATGGAGGGGCAAATGGAGAGATAAAACAGAATTTATAAGTTTGCTAGGCAAATATTTTCCCTTGCAAGTGGCTTAATACTTGGGAAAGCTCACAAAGAGAACTGAGTAGGAAACAAAGTAAATCAACTTCCATAAGGAAGTTGAGTTGCTGAGTCGTTATTGTTGTTCAGGTTAGGAGAAGAAACCCCAAACTAAGTTTTTCTGCATAAGATTCATGTGGATAGTTTGTTTAGACTCTTTATAGTGTATCTATTATCTGTTCTTATGCTCCATAAGATTTTAAAATATGATTTTGAAACATTTAAAGCAGATGGGAAAAGCAAAATATTTCTACCTTGGTCTACCACTAAAATACAAAACTAGTTACTTTTAAAAGTATTGTAGATGCCTGGTGCAGACCAAACCCAATACCAGCTATTGCACTTGCAGTTTCCCACAGGCTTCCTTTAGACTGTCAGAAATGTCTGGAAGGCTTTGAGCTTACAGTGGAAACTTGACATGGTTCTTCACTAAGCTGTTTCTTAATAAAATGCTCCCATTCAATTCAGCCAGCCTTAACTTTCCTAATCCACTTTGCCTATTTCTAATTATGCTGTCTGTAACTTCATAAAACAGATGAACATCTGTGCCATTTCAACACCTCCCAGCTGTCCCCAGCTTTGTTTGACCCTGTCATAGGCTGGCAGTGTTCAAAAGAGTATGTATAGGAGTGGAGAAAGAACGCAGGAGGAGCATTTTGTGAGCACGTACTGACTCCAGCAGGATGCACAAACAAAATGCAGGCTACCCATACATAGAAAGGTCAGGAGGAATTTTACCAAAGACATAAAAAAACTAATTCACTGACTGCACATTGACCTGCAGCAGACACAAGCTGAGGAGACCCAAAAAAAATGAAGGCTGAAAAGTAGTCATGATGAAACCATCCGATCTGATGCTTTGTTGACTGCAAGCAGATATGCTAGATTTGATGTTAGCCATAACCCTGTGACACAGAAAAACAAAAACAGTAATTGCAAAAGGTACTTGTGCTTGAAGCTAGCCAGCTCATTTTCCACAGTGGTGGGCACTGGTTGAGAAAGGAAGACAGCAATGTCATAAAATAAATATGTTGATTCCCAGGTTACCTCATGCACTAGCAAGATTGACGCTCTGCTTCTGCTTCTTCTCCTTTAACAAGCTCATTCTATAACCTTTAATATGTTGCCTGAGTCTCATTCAAAGACCTTTGAAGTGACTTTGAAAAGATGACTGAGAGCTGAGATTAAAACTCATAACTACAGCTACATGGAGGATTAATTTTCATTTTACCATGTGCATCAGGGGAATACGGACATGCTCATCACTAATTTCAAGATATGAATTAAAAAAAAAAAAGAAGAGGTTGAGAGATGAAAAAAGAGGAAAAAAAGATCACTCCATACTACTGTCTGGCTGCTTACCAATTGGTGGTCCACTGCTGAGCTTAGGATAAAAGATTAAGCCGTTATTGCCCCATTTCGGTCACCACTCTGCAAAAGCCAGGTTACCCTTATTAACAGAGTGTGTATGAAGCCTTTTTGTAACCTGTGCCAAACAGCCCAAATCAATTATACTAGTGAAGTGCTGTCATGTAGAAATACTCTGTAAGCCTGATAGACAGGTTGAACTGCAACCACAGCAGCTTTAGAAGTGAGATCTCCCATCCTTGCTGGCTTCATGATGTCAATAAAAGAGTGTCTACAAACATGAATCAGGATGAACTGCCTGCATTATTTTCAAGATTTGAGAGAAAGTTGCAGGTTTTCTTTGGACTGGAGTATGCCTGTGTTGTAAAGGGTGGTGTATTTATGGTTGAAAGATGTGTTCCAGGTTTGTCTGAAACAGAAAATACTTCTGTTTTCAGGAGAAAAAAAAATAGCTGTTTTCACTGCAACAAGAGCTTGTATTCATTTTAATAGGAACTTCCTTCTTCATGAAAATTTCTACTAATATTCAGGTATTTTATGTGTTCAACAATGTTTGAAACCATTGAAACAAGCATCTGATTAAGCAAAGAGTCATAAACAAGGTTTTTGCTCTATAGGCTTCAGGCAGATGGGGAAATTCCATTCAATTCCAAGGAGAGAAAGAGCTAAAGCATTTTCAACTTAGAGACCTGAAGTCTGCTTTTGAATATTCTTGTTCGGCTCAGCAAGTTGCATGTGCTATTAATTTTAATGATGCTATTAGACCAGCAGAGGCCGTCATCCGTTACTATGCATATCTACAGAGGAAAAGACCCATGCACACAGGCTGTGTCATCCAGAACAATAGCACATCTGCACTAAAGTGCTTCGTGCTGCAGATCTCAACTAGCAGAGGAGATAATAAAGACAGGCGAAAGTATGTATGTTTTAAGGACCTGGCTGAAAAAGTAAGATTTCTCAACAGTAAGCAACACAGAAGATAAACAAAAATATTACTAAGATTGTAGCCAGTACCTGGCTATTTTGCCTTGAGACATACATATGTATATACATATTTATATATATATGTGTGTGTGTGATAAAATAGACTTCCCTAGCCTAATTCTCTTACGCAAGTTGAAAGTGACAAGAAAGTAAGATAGTTTAGCTCTTCTCACTGGTTTATGAGCCTTTGCTGAATCTAAGGGTGTCTACACAGGTTATAGGATACAGATAACCTAAGCTGGCTTTAAGTAAACCAAACTAACTAAGCAGCCAAGGATGCACCTAGCTTTCAGTTAGACTTTATGCAGTCTCCAAGCCAGTTTCCAGTTAGCTCAATTACCTTTATTCAGCACATATTTTATAGGGGAAAACAGCCCAAGCATCTGAAATTGTTAATCACAGCGAGACACTGACAAAATTTTGGAGTTAGAGTGCATTGCTTTCTTCACTTATCTTTATGCATGACATCTACCATCCTGAATAATGTTTAAAATGGAGGGAATGGGAGTGTTATGGGACTATGACAGTTTCAGACAAAGGCTAGAAAACTAGCATTTCTGAGAACACAAAAATATGGAATGATTTCTCCCAAATGCACTTGATAGGGAAAAGTATAATCAATCATAACTCTCAACCTCAGTTTGCTATATTTGCCAGTTTTAAGTAGGAAGATACCAGAAAGCTGAGGAAAGTGTTATACCTGTTAAACAGAGGAGACTGCTTGTCCTAAACATTTCTGAGTGACAATGATCCAAGAAATCAGCAACTGTGTGTACTGTATATATATGAAGATATAAGGATAATAAGAAGAGGAAAGCAAATAAAATAAGAGCTTCTGTTTGCCATATTTCTTCATCCAGTGCAGATCTATTTGTGTCAATTATGTGTGCAAATCAATGCTACTGCTTTGCTCAATTTGCAATAGAGTATTTACTGCAACAGTGCATTGGTTTTAACACTGCTATGTTCCAGCCTGCCAAGGTCATAAGAAGTAATTTCTAAAGGAGCAAAAGAAGAACCCCACTGCCCAAGAGCAACTCTACCCAATGGAAAAGGACCTTGAAGGGGTAAAACTCAATACTCAAAAGTATGACAACCTTTCACAGTGCTAGACCTAATTACAAGTCAAAATAACATGTCTCAGGAGGAGGAAGAATATGAAACCAAAGACTTTTGTGAGACAGTAGTGACAAGAAGTTTGGCTGCTCTCATATTTTTTTCCTGAGAGAACATAGTTCTGGGAGTCCTCGTGACTTCAGGACAATTTAATTCGGGGGAGGGGGGAGCACAGAATGCAGAAGAAATGACAAACATAACAAAATCAGTCTCTAAGCACACGCTACAGGCAAATACTTTTCTCCGCAGGAGGCCAATTTAGCTCCAGAAATGTGGAAACTATGTTTTATTTTCCTCCCAGAACACAGGACCTAAACACAGGGCCTAAAGCTTCATGAACATAGAACTGCTGGAGCAAGTCCAGAGGAGGACCATGACGATGATCAGCAGACTGGAGCACCTCCCGTATGAAGATAGGCTGAGAAAGTTGAGCCTGTTCAGCCTGGAGAAGAGAAGGCTGTGGGGAGACCTCATAGCAGCCTTCCTCTAGCTGAAAAGGGCCTATAAGGATGCTGGGGAAAGACTCTTCATTAGGGACTGTAGTGACAGGACAAGGGGCAATGGGTTCAAACTTGAACAGGGGAAGTTTAGATTGGATATAAGGAAGAAGTTCTTTACTGTAAGGGTGGTGAGGCA
>WYDI02025377.1:0-23353 GCA_009867235.2 Psittacus erithacus | reverse complement strand
ACTATAAGGGTGGTGAGGCACTGGAATGGGTTGCCCAGGGAAGTTGTGAATGCTCCATCCCTGGTGGTGTTCAAGGCGAGGTTGGACAGAGCCTTGGGTAACATGGTTTAGTGTGAGGTGTCCCTGCCCATGGCAGGGGGGTTGGAACTGGAAGATGTTAAGGTCCTTTCCAACCCCAGCTATTCTATAATTCTATGATTCTAACTAAATTATATTGAAGGTTATGTTGCAGGTTGTGGGTATGTAGTACAAAGTTGTTTTTAAGTTGTCCAAGTCAGTGTTTACTGTAGTTATAGACAAAGAATTTAAATGAATGTTTACCCTACTAGTGGATGTCCAAGTGCATCAGCTAAGCGTTTTGTAATACGAAGGTACTGCTCTTATGAATGTAATATGTATAGATAGTCAATCTTATTAAAGCTGTCTCTGGTACATACTCTTGGCAACAAGCCACTGAAAGCTTGAGGCATACTGGCCTATTTTCAGTTCTGTATTGATGTTAGTAAGCAATTAAAAATAGACAATTCGCATCTTCAAAAATACATAAACAGTATCTTATGATATTATGAATCACCTATTTTATACAGCAAATAACCCATTTTATTACTGTTGTGGGTTTTCCTACTGAGAATGCTTTCTTCTCTACAAAACACTGCCTTTTTCCACCTAATTTTTTTTCAGCTTGCCTTAAGCCTGATTTCTCTTTTTTTGATGAATTATCTTGTTTTGAGGATAGTTCAGGGGGAGATTTGAAAATATCAAGTATTTCATGTTTTGCTGCTTGTTTCTGTTTGATTCCGTGCCTTGTTAGACTCACATTTCGTATGTGAAATATTCTGGGTTATATTTTAAGTCAGATATGTTCATGTGAATTATAAGGGATTTTATCAAGCATTAATTTTGACAGCTTTCTGGACTTGTGGCTAGAGATGTCATAAAAAAAGTACATGTACATATGCAGAGTGCAGACTGATGGAGAGGAATGGCTTGACCTGATTGCTTCAAATAGTAAAATATGTTATATAAATTAAACCCCTCACATGAACACTACAGACTTTGAGTGGAAGCTGTATTGCTACTAGAGAAATGATGCTTTTATTCTTCTTAAGCAAGGAGTTCTTTACTGTGAGGGTGGTGAGACACTGGAACAGGTTGCCCAGAGAAGTGGTAAATGCTCCATCCCTGATGGTTTTCAAGGCCAGGTTGGACAGAGCCTTGAGAAACATGGTCTAGGGTGAGGTGTCCCTGCTCATGGCAGGGGGTTGGAAATTAGGTAATCTTAAGGTCCTTTCCAACTCTTAACTATTATATGACTCCGAAGTAATTTCTGATGGGATCAAATGCAAAGTTGCTGTTTAACTGGTATGGAAATGTATGAGTGGTTGTCTTGGTGAATTTAAAGCCATGCATCTAGATCTGAAACTGTATATTGAAGAACTTGAATTTTTACATTTGGGAATGGGCTAATTCACACACTGTCTTATCTCCTGGACACAAAATCATTGCTGACTCTTTAAAACCTGTTTGTAGTCAAGTTTGAATTTTTGCCTGTTATGAAACAAAACTCTACCTCCCATATTAATCTATGTATTGCTGTCTTTTAGTTATGACTGTGAAACCAATGAATGATTGTAATATAAGTGAAAAATTTCAGTTTGCTTGGGGTGTAGTTACAATGTAAGGATGTTTTACTTCAAAAAAAGAAAACACATGAATGCTTCTATGTATGTGTGATACCTAAATGGAAAGTCAGATCTTTCTGAAGGCATCCCAGGGGCACTCATAAATTCCATGTTTGAAGAGGTCACTTCTAGAATGTAACTAAACCAAACCAGTTGGGTTAAGTTATTGTTGCTGGACTTGATCATCATACTTTGACTACTGAAATGTCATTAGTTTTGTAGGGAAGGGAATAAAGTTTGCTTGAGGTCTTGCAAATACTTGAGCATATTATCAGGAGTTGCAGAAGTCCTACCAAAGAAGAAAGGTAAACAAGTTTGGTAGGCATTTGCTGTTTTTAGCAAGACTCTGATGTGTTTGTATTTACAGAATTCCTGTAAATATGTGGAAATACTGCTGCTTTTCTTCTAATTCTGTGGTGGCCAGAAGTATTATATGTAGTAATGATCATGAAAAAGGAATCCTCATTCTTTATAGTATTTTACACCTCAATAATTGGAGTTGTGTGCAGAATGATAGGGTTGGTAACCTCCTTCCCTGGAGGCACTTGCAGCTTAAAAGCAGCAATGGTATTTTAAAAGCTGTATATATGTAAATCAGGCAGAGCAGAGTGATGGATAGACCTGTTCTTAGTTTAAGTAAGTCACTCTGATTTCCTTTGAGTGTCTTCAGCCTTCATGTGCAGTAGCTTTCTTTAATAGCAAATGCTTTTCTCTAGTGTTTGCACCATTGTAATGGAATTAAATAGTTTATGGTGAAGTTCATCTAGTGCTTGAGTAGTTACCCTTCTGATACCTGGTTAGTGACTGTTGAATAGAAGAGAAGGTCAGTTCACTGTAGTCCAGTAGGCTTTTTTTATTATTCTTATTTCTTAAGCAGAAATGATAAAATCTAGGTGGTACTTCCTTGTTTGTGTTAGAAGGAAGAATACTTAATGCTGCGTGCCCCTCTTACTGTCTGGGTAATTGTCAGTATTACTGAAGGATGGAGTTTTCCTCTTTGAGCCACTTGAAACTATTTGGTATTACAACTGTAGAAGCCTGACTAAATGTTGTTAATCAGGCTTCCTACATAGGGTCAGGTATTCTGCAGTGGTAAGCAAATTAAGGCAAGGTAACTTGGGCAAAACATCCGTGGCAATGCACAGGAGCCTAAGAAGTCTGTGGTAACAAGTTTCTGTAACAATACTGAAACACTCCATGTGCAGCACAGGGTGCTCCTGTACTTCAGCAGTACTGGAAGGAAAGTACAGCAATCATTTTTACAATGTGAAAACTGAAGCTGTGAAATGAGGCAGGACTTTACAGTGTTGCAAAAGAGGGTTATTAAAGACCTCAGAATTGCTTTTTAATTTATATACAAGTCAGAAAACATTTGCCATGCTGCTGAATGCTGTGTCAGTTGGAGTGTGAGGCAACAGATTCCTTGCTTCAGCTTTTTCTCCACCTGCAGAACCGGTGGCAATATATCTCTAAAAGTGTGTATTTACATTCACTCAATATTATATGTAAACAAATTATATAAGAGAGGCTCTTCATGGCAGCATATTAAATCTTAATGCTGTTTTGGGAACTGAGACAGTGTTTCTGTGCAGCCTGTACAACTCTGAATTGCAGAATACCTTCAGAAGACTGTTCAGGATTAGGGTCTTAATAGGGACTCTTCTGACTGAAA
The DNA here is from genome assembly GCA_009867235.2 of Psittacus erithacus. Classification (NCBI taxonomy): domain Eukaryota; kingdom Metazoa; phylum Chordata; class Aves; order Psittaciformes; family Psittacidae; genus Psittacus; species Psittacus erithacus. The sequence goes on along the minus strand of WYDI02025377.1, from coordinate 19,999 downwards.
CCTATGTAGATAGTCCTGACACTGTTAACTGGTTCCCATTCATGCAAGGTGTGGTAGGCAAGTAGTACTCCAGTGCTCGCCTGTGCAGAAGAGCTGTGCTGATTTTGATAAAGCCAAATGATCCTGTTACTCCTTTCTTCTATTTCATTAGTCCTAGCTAAAGAAATATACCATGGAGAAGCATCAAGAGTAGGCACCTGAAAAAGGAAGATAGGAAAGCATGATTAGATCAAAAACTTGGGTGATATGAGCATGTGTGGGTTTTTTAGATGCCTGTTGCCTAATGTGTCTCAGTCTTTTTCTTCTATTGATGTGCATGATTCAGACTTCTGACTACTTTTTTATCAAATGCAAAGGCTATTTCTGTCCCTACAAATGGATTTCTTAATGCTTTCTTTATATTGTTCCCTAACTTTCCAGTCAACAGAGAATAAAATCCTATTTATTGGTGCAGTTCAAATGTGATTGTTAGTTCTGAAAGAAAGTCTTTTAGTTAAAAATGTTCTCCTCTGTTTTGTGGATACATCTTGTCTATTTAATAGAGATGGCTGCCAAGCTTGGACTTCTTTTGGCAACTGCAAATCTAATTTGCATTTCTGCATCAAATAGAACCTTTTCTAGTTGAAATTTTCAGCAGGAATGTAGGGGTCTCTTTTTATTTAAGAGTTTTGTCTGCCTCAGCAGCAACTACAACCTTTTTGCTCATCACTGAAGATTGCTGTGCTAACATCTGATTGATAGATGCATGGAGTTAGGATTCTCTTACCAGCTCATTCAACTTAAAACAAATGCTGCCTTATGCTGCTTTATTTTTTTTTGATGAAGATTAAGCTATAAAAAGCTAACAAATGGGATGAAACCAGTGTTGTTGGGGTTTTTTTTCTGCCTACCGTACCCAGTCCTGGTTTTAATGTAGAAGAAAATGCTTTTGTGTTAATTTGGTATAAAAGTAAATGCTGTTCATCAAGAGGACATACAGCTCAAGTAAGCTTGAGGAGATGCAGTGGTATTATTTTTAATTTAAATTGAATTGTCTGTCCATTCAGCAGCTGTAAGGAAAAATATGCAAGCAGGGTAATGAATATGGCTATATTATGTGTTAAATTACTTATACGAATGAGCTATATAGACAGGAGCGTTTTTATATGGCCACCTTATCACACACAGGGGAGGAATGCACGTTTTTCCACTTAAGTGTATCATCAGGAAAACTTCAGACTGCCAAACAGGAAGATTGCTCTTATGTTCTTGTAGGAAAACTTTAAGATGTATAGAAAGATATTCCTATTGTAGAATAGGCTTGGTGTTCTTTCAGTTCATTTTGCCAGCATATTGGTAAAATCAGTATTTTTCATATCCTTAAGGGGATGGGAGTATCAGTGGAAGTCCAGTTTTAATTTTGTTCTATCAACATGTAACTGTCTTAGCTCTGACCTTAGTCTGACTTATCTGGATTTGATGCCACTACCATTAGAGCTGTGTGAGGCTCTTTATTCTTTTGATGGTATAATGGTTTTGTTGCTATGATCATACAATCTGTAAAGTGTAGCTAAATGTTCTTAATATTTTCTTTTTAAATTCACTTTCAAGGCATACAGGAGCAGGCTTTACGAAAAGCTGCAACTTGTGCTGCAGTTGTATACATGTGGCCTGTTTAGTTTTGTTCTTATAAACCTAACCTGATCTCATCCACTTTTCCAGTAATACTGGACTTTGACTAAAACTCAATAGTTATAGATGTCTAGGTAAAGTAGAATTAGATTCTCCTCTTTCATGTAGTTCTTGCTCACTTGAGCAAATGTTATGAGTTTGTCATGGTTGGATTGAGGTAGTCAGCCAAGCTTTCACGAAACCCAGTGTTCCTGTGTGTGAACTGCACAGAAGTGACCGTGGGATCTGGTCACTTTCTGTGCAAAGCTTCTAGGTTTAATCTTTGTTTTCTCACCTTCTATTGTATAAATAGACTCAAGGATATTGTTGCTATGTCACTTCTGGAATATTTCAGTGCATGGAGATGCAATCTTTAAAATACACTGTAATGTTTTGTCAAGAACTGTCCTAAAAACCAGAGGTCTTTTGTATCTCTGTATTCTAGTTCTATTGGAGAGTGGATTGCTTTTTGAAGTATCAGTGCAATTTAACAAGACCTGCTTTCTTTCTGTTTTTGAAGGACTTGGTAAATATTGAGATGTTTTTGACTGCTAAAGAAGTGGAAGAGTCTTTGGAAAGACAAGAGACGATGACTTGTTTGGCTTGGTGTCATGATAACAAATCCAGGCTTAGAAAAATGAAGGTATGAAAATATAACATGTTCATGTTTTGCTTAAATTGTTTTCTAAGTGTTTTCTAAACTACTTGGATATTTGATGTGGTCAATTTGGTTTAAATTATAGGTCTTGAATGAGGCCTTGTATAAAAGTAAGGACAGTAAGTACAAAACTCCTCTTTTAAGAAGACATAGGTTGCTGGAGCTACACTAGCTCATGCAAATGCCAAGCCTGAAGCTGGGCGATAGGTGATCTTACGGGTGCAAGTGTTGTCTCAATGAATTGTGCTCAAATAAACTAATAACATTCAGTTGGTTTTAGTGTGACTTACACATGTGTAAATGCTGAAGTGTGCGGTATCTTGTGCATGTGAACTTACGTTTATGACTCTTTGCATCCTGCTGAGAATATAACTCAGTTTATACATGAAGGTATTTAAGAGTGAGGTTAATGGTAAACCAGCGTCCTCAGGCTTAACACTGAGAGGTATTTCATACAGATTTTTGTCTTAGTATTTAAGTGTTGCATAGAAGAAAATAGAACTTGAGGAAAGAACTTTTTGTGAGAAACTATTACTGAAATGCTTTTCCAAGAATAAAAGCAGAGTCTAATCAAGTAATAAACGCAGTAGGTCTTTCTGTAGCCACTGAATACCATGATCTGAACATGCTGCCTACTTGTAGTGGGTTTAAATTTCCTTGTGTCTTAAATTGCGCCTTTCAAACCATGCTGTAATCTTCCACAGGGCTTGCAGAAATCTGTTTTTAACTGATATTAACCAAAATCCCTGCCTCCCTTAGTGACGTTTGTCTTATTTTTTTTAAACTAAGTGCTTTCTTTAACTAAAAACTGCACTTAATTTAAGCAAAGAGTGACCTTCTGTGTCGCTCAGGGGCGCCAAAATGAGAATGAACTGAAGATGGGATGCAAAAGTAAATTCACCAGTGATTTCTGTAAAGGCAGTGATGATCTTGTTATGGAAGCCTTTAAAGGAAAACCAGAATTGGTTTGTAACCAGTAGTTCATAATTATATTACTAAAAAATCCCCCTTGTGTAATCTTTAATATAAGTAATATAAGAAATAAAATCCGAACATCTTTTTCTTCACCAATCTTCAACAAATAATAAGGAACATCTTCCTTATCCCTCCTTTTGTAAAACAACAACACAAATCTATTTCTGCAAGCCCTCATTCTATTTTTTTTCTAAGCCAAACTAAAAACAAAACTGAAGTTGTGAGAGAGCAGAGTCAGAAGAAGAGAAATCCCTATGCTTCTTTTTTGCAACACAAATGGACAATTCTTCTGTTTCTGGTTGCTTAGCTACTCATCAGTGTTAATGTTCTAAAATCCCAGCCACCACCTTAATGCAAGCCTAAGCTAAAAATTAAATGGTATGTTGGCCTGGGAAAGCATTTACAGACCTATAGTCTCTACAGATGTGAGCTGTGCAAGCTGTGAATAGCTGCTGTGGAATTGAAGATACACAAAGTTGAAATACATGTATCACCTGGCTGTCTAGGGCTCTTTACTTCTAGTTACTTGTCTGCAGATCCCATATAGCCATTGGCTTGCAGCTTACTTCAAGATATATAAAAACAAAACAGTCTCTGAAGGTGGTTTTGGGATGTGGTGGGGTTTTTTGCTGTTGAAACAGCTTAATGAAATAATAAGCCCTAGGATTTAGTATCATTAACAATTAAAAGCTTGATTGGTTTTGTAATAGAAACAAACTGAACTAAAATTCTCAATGTGAGGTTTGTGTAGATTGAGTAACAGTATTTTATAGTACTCCTATTTGAAAATTTACAGTAGAGAATAAATTCTTATTCTCTGCTAAGCATGGGCTTGAGTGCAGGGAAATGCATAGTTGGAAAACAATTTGCTTTCTATTTCTTAAACATATATATCTTAACATCTACGCACAGAATGCATCATTTTTATGTTCACATGGCTTACATTTCAAATCTGAAAAAAGCAGTTGTTGCAGGGTGTACATTAGTCACCCCAGGCAGTTAACTGATAGATTTGGAGTTGCCCAAATTCCTACTGAAGTCACTGAGGAATTTTGATATTACTGTGCTGATGGACAATAAACAAAAGGCAACTGTTCATTAGAAGCATGGGGAAAGAAGAAAACACTTCCCAAATGGAGCCTGATAAGTCAGGGACTACAGCTCTTCTCTAGATTTGAAGGACTTTGGGTTGTCATTGTTTTCTTAAGGTACTAAGAGTTGACTGTGTCCCTATAAAGAAGCATAGTGACTTTTTCTTTTGTGGGGGGAGAATCTTTTTAATTCCACATATTCAAAGTTGTCTTATAGATTTTGTGAACTGGTGATGGAATTTGATTTAAAGGGGCACTGTCAACTTCATTAGACATCAAATTTTACCTTTTTCCAAAAACAAACAGGTAAATGCCACTTGGTTTTCTTGTTTGAGGCTTGTTTCCAGCATGGCTTTTAGATTTTTGCCAACAAGAGTGGGATAGAAGTTTCTGAAGGAAGGGAGGGAAGGGATTGCAGCAATGTGAATTCTGTGCTGGCTGTTGTTAATATTGGGGACTTTCAAAGTGGTGTCCAAAGACTTGTTTCTTCCTTGCAGTCTTTGGGTAGACCTCTCAGCTGAGCTATCACATAGCCCTGAACTTGTGTTGAATCTACTACTTTAAGTTGTAAGAAAGTACAAAGAAACCACTTGTTATGCTGACTTGCATCCCAGGTAACAATGCTTTTAGTCATTAGGAAGAAGTTCATCCCTGCTGAAGAGTGGAGTTTTGAAGGAGGAAAGAGGAGATTTTTGTTTGCTTTTAGGGAATTCTGGGCTGATGTCTTGTCCACAGAGACAGCATTTCAATTGCATGAATGTCTAAAAGCAAGCAAACAAGGTTGCATGTTATTAACACTTTCTTTTTTGTTGTTGTGCACATGTGGTATTTAACGTGCTTTGCAGTGCAGTTTTGGCACCATCTAAAACCCTGTCTTGTCTTTAATCTCAGAGCTGTCTGGAGTTCAGCCTAAGGATTCAGGAGTTCATTGAACTCATTCGACAGAACAAGAGACTGGATGCTGTGAGGTATGAAATCAGGATGCTTACCATAACATGTTCTTAACAAGATGGTATCATGCTTCATTAGAAACATGTGACTATTGTTGCAAAACCTAGAAGCCCCACTCCTGTAATGGCTCTTGCTAGTGTTGTAATCAGTCTTTGGATTTAAGCTGGGGTTGCATTTTCTTCTTAAGGCAAGGTGTCATTCCACAAATGTACCTTCTGATAAACTTTAGTTGTCACTGAAACTTGGTGTTTTCTTACTTTTATAAAATAATGGTATTTTCTCATGGCATACAGTGTAATGAACAGATTTGTCCTTAGCCAGTTTCCAAAAGGAGCAGCTTGCTTCTCATAGGAACTCCAGTTTTAATCACAACGTACTAAAAGGTTAATGAAACACCCATCTAAAGCTCAACATTTCAGTTTTGACTGAATCTTCTTCTGCTTTACAATCACCATTAAACTTTTTGTTCTGCAAGTTGTGCTTTAGGTCAGGTTCACCTTTTGTATCGAATGGAGTTCTCTATTGTCATGTCTGTGAGAACAACGAGCTGTGTTCTGTTGCTCCTACTACTCCCTTGCCATGGACCCAAATGAAGAAACCAGCTCAATATCCATTTTCACCTCTTTTGAACTAGTTCAGCGGGGACTACTTTAGGCAGTTTTACTTTCTTCTCAAGGTGGTGTGAATTAGACCTAATCACTGCCTGACTTCAACTGCAAGACAACCTTTATGGCAATACTTATAAATTGCTTCATGTGCTGGTGTTATGCTTTAAAGGTAGTGATCCTGATTTAAGGTGTTGCAGTAATGTTGCAGGATAACACAGGAAACCAGTTCTGCTGAAATGAATGGAATTCTGATAGTGGGACTATAAAGTGTGTTGATAATTCTGATAAGCTGTGATCTTGCCAGCACCACAAAGTATGCTTCAGGTGGCAACTTATACATGGACAAGGAAAAGAAGAACTTGCAGCAGATTCTGGTTTAAGAATACTTAAATCTCTGGAGAAATGACAAGTTTTACAGCCGGAATTGAAGCTTTGCTGGTACATTCTGGTGATCACACTGTTGCTGCTGAACACTTCTGACAGTTTTTATGTTAAAGGAGTTTCAAGTCTTCCTGCCTTTAAAAACCATAGTAGGTGCTCCAGAAATTGAAACCAGCAGGAGGCTTGTATTTGTGGCAAAGTTCTGTGCAGGTCAGGAACACAGAGCTATAGAAAACATAAATTATCATAACATGAGCACAGACTGAAAGCATTGTAGCTTGTTCCCAAGTTTTAGATGTAAAAACTTTTGCAGGGCAAACCCCATAACTCTTTTGAATACAATGGGCGGGAGACCTAGTTATTTAAAAGCAAGAATAAAGGAAGTTAAAAGAAGTATGTGGAGAGGCCAGTTTAATACTACCACCACTCCCAGAATTACTCACCTTAAATTTTCGGCTTATTTTCAGTTGTTTATTTCTAATTTCATTCTAATCTGTTGCTTGCTAACTTGTATCATTCCTGCTTTGCCCTACTTAGTCCTTAATCATTGTTTTGATCCCAGCCAATGCAAGTGTGCAATCTGATAAACTGCAGCTAATTTTAATGTTAATAATTAAAGAAAAAAACAAACACCTACATGCTGGCTTTTAGAGATGTGCAGTTACCCTTTGATAGAGTTCTCAAGTCCTAAGGACTTGTCAGGTACTTCTGAAAAGGATGCAAGACACTCAACTACATTATCTATCTTCTGAAGCCCACGGTGTTCTTTATAGCCAATGGATACTGTGCCTTTGGCCTCATTCTTTGCTAAGTTTACTTCTCTGCCAAATGTGCAGTCATGCATCTTAACAATGAGTAGTCCATGCTCTGAAAACTTTTCTTTGAGCTGCAGCTTCCTGATACAGGTTGGAAAACAGAGGGCACATATAGAGCTGAAATAAGGTGATAGACTGAGAACTAGGACAAAGCAGGTAAAGTTTATTGTTGCTACTGGATATTTTTTTCCCTCTGATCCCTTTTCCACATTGAAACTGTTAAAATTTGCAAGTCATCAACCCTCAAGAGGACCCAGCACTCCTGGTGCAGAATAACTTGTGCTATGATGGCCTCTGAGGTTTAAAAATTACAGCCCCATCTACATTGCAAATAGGCATAAGATATTCAATGTTGTTAGGGGTGAAGCATATATATTCCATACACCTATTGAAATTCAGGGTTGATGTGCATCTTGGACTCAGCAATTATAAATTGCCAGTCATAACAATGCTGCCTTGACTTCATAATGACTTGTAAAATGAAAAGGAGCCACAGAAGTTCTTCTGTATCTTAATCCACTCCTTTTATGAGGGTGAGTTTTGATAAATACGTACATTCAGAGTTCAAAATCTCAACGCTTTCCTTAAATAATACAGCTTTAAAATGTTAGCTTTTACCGTTCTCCTTTGCTTCAAAATGAATATGTAATGGAAAAAGGAATATATTTGGGGAAGGTGTAGCATAAATCTCATTGCTCCCAGCAAACTGTTGCAACTTGTGTTTTTATTAGCTTGCTTCTGTTAAGTGCCTGCAGCAGGATTCTTTCAGCATTGTGTCCGTGGCGCAATAAATAGGTCAGGCATCCATTAGAAAGCAGAGAAAGAGGCTGTTTACCAAGTAGTTTCCTGTACGAGTGGAACTCGGAGAACTGACATTTTGTTGAGACGCAGCTGGTGTTTAAATAAGTTTGAAAGCTTTGCTTGCTGCCTGCTGAGAACCCCCAAAGTGACACATTGCTTTTAGGTTAGAATTAATGTGAGCTTTAAATGTATGCATCTTGCTAAATAAGTGTTTGAATTTCTGTAGCATTTTAGAATAGGAGTACAAACAGCTTCCTCTAAGGTAGCTTATCAGAGCAGTCTTGGAAGTGCGAGTTTCAAGACTGTACAAAAACTATTCCTTGACTACAAAGAGTAAGTATCTCAAGCTTCAGTACATCAAAGGCTTGGGGTTTTTTTTTGCCTTGTATCATTCATTTTTAACTCCCACAATCTCCTTAGGTCTTTCTTGTAAAGCTCATACTTATTAGAGTAACAATGAATGACTGATGACACTAATTTCACACAGTCGGGGCTCTCACTAATTTCTTTCTGGGAAATCTGACGGCTTTCTACTGCTTGGCTTTTATGGGATGCCAGAGATACACGGAGTTCTTAGCTAAACACTTAACAAAACACCCTGCACACTTCTTGTTCTTGGTTACAAAGGACAAAAGGAATAAATAAAAATAGCTGATGATGCATGGAGATAAGAGAAGGTTGCCACAGTCTGTTCATTTTGGTAAACTTCTCTCCCATAAGGGTGAATAAACAGTTTGTTGTGGGCTGGGGCATGGGGTTTGGCAGGCGTATAGAAATGAAACTTCTGAGCACTCTGAGTACAAATTTTTCTGGTACTCATAATGGTCCCTGAGATAAAGGCATTCTGGCGTCAGTCGAAAGGCTGAGCAGAAGAACAAGTCCTTTCTTGATAATGCGTTGTACTTGTGTTCAGTTATTGCTACTTCCTGGTAAATAGGTTCATTCTTCTATTCAGGCATATGTAGATATACAGTGTAACTTATACTTTCTTAACAATTTAATGTACCTTTAGTAGACAGTGAACTGTAAATCTTCAGGTCTTCATAAGTATCCTTTCACTCTTGGATTTTTCAAGTGCAGTATGCCTGCTGTACGCAGATGGGGTACATAGAGGGACAGCTGTTTCAAACAACAGATGATGGATGTTTGTCCCCATGGAGTTTCGTGAATCATTTTGGGATCTGGAAAACTATTTCTACCTATTAATTTGATCTGTTGAAGCAATTTAGTGGTTTAGTGATGGTCTTCTGACTCTACCCATACTGACTAGTGTGTGCTAATGGTGGTTAAAACATGGTAAATAAGCATTTTAAGGCTCATATATACCTCTGAGAACACAGCATTTGCCCAAAGAGATGGAAATAGCTGAATGAAAAGAGAAGGGGTGAATAATGGCATGATGGCAAATAAGGTGTTCTTTAACTGTTGTGCGTTCACCAGTACTTACATAGTGCTGTTTCTTGCTTCCCAATCTAAAAAGTACTCCAGAGTGCTATGAATTAATGAACTTGCTTCTCTTTTACTGGTAATCTTGCATATTAACTTACATGTGTTGGCACTCGGAGGATGAAGTTCAGACACTGGCATGGCAGGTTTGGGAGGAAAATGGACTTCTTTTCTTAAGGGGCACAGGTGGAAGGGGAAGTCAGGAGATGAAGATTAACAGAAGGTCCATTAGAAGACCTAATTTTTTCTGGCTGAACCCAAAATGGCCACCACATCCCAGTGTTCAGTACTCTGCAAATGATGGAAATGCCGGATTTCTGGGCGTCTCTCCTTTGAACAGTTAGCACGCGCTCACAGGGATTATATATCGTACATACACTAAACCAAATGTTGATTCTAGCTCTTCCTGAGCATGCAGTATAAGTGTGGGCAGAATTTGCCTGTTGCAGCTCAAGGTCTTCCTGCAAGCAAGTGGGACATATTGCAATGCTGTCTGTAAGAGCAAACTGTCAAGGCCTGATGGGAAGTGGGACCACAAGGCTGGTGCAAAACTAAACATCTGTTTAGTTTTAACATCACAGAGCACAAGTGCACAGTGATAATTCATCTTAAATGAACTGATTTTTCCTCTTCTCCCTCATTTTGTTTTACTGGTAGGTCTGAACTTTCTGCTTTGCCTAAGCTTTCTTTTAAATAGCTATTGCTTTCATCTGCAGCTCTGCACTAGCACTTCTCTTAGCTTTCTTCCAGTATGTCCAGGCTGCCAAGTCTCTCCTCTCAGACCATGGGTTTTGTACTTCTGCTCTCATAACAGTAATCACCTGGGGAACAATATTTACACTCCTGAATTGCTCACCCGAAATAGGAAGTTGGGTGGAAACAGTCTGTCCTGCATAGCTTCCATTGCTTCCTGGTTTGGGTGGGAGAGGAAGTAGGAGTACTGAAACACTGCTAAAGAGACTGTTCTCATGGTATTGATGACCTAAGTGTACTTAGTAGAACACAGAATTGGGGTGGGGGGACCTTATCTAGACTTTATTTCTTTAATTCAACACATGAAATGAGCAATTGGAAAATCCTGTATATTCCTAAAAGTAATTTGTAACTTTAAATAGATTTCAAGACTCTTTAATATAACTTGGTATCTTCCCCATTATGCAAACTGTGGAGAAAATACAGCATCACAAGAGTTTTCTGCACTAAAACAATGCTAGAAGTTCAATATAGCACTAATTCCATGCACAGTAGACTGTGCAACATCTGTGCACCACTGAAAACAGGAACTTCTGCACAAATGCTGAACTAATCATCCAGTTTAAAGGCTGAAGGGTATTCCTGCACACTTAAACTCCAACTTGAAAATTGGTGATCTTGAAGACTAGTCTTTCAGATGGGGTTTTAAAGTAGCTGAATATCCTTATGATCTGATGATAATTCTCTGCTTTCTTAGTATTAATTTCCTGAAAAACATAAGTGTTTGTACTTTTACTTTAAGTTTCTGGTAATTCTGTCCCTTCTTTCAAATCTCCAAGTTTTAAGCTTTGTGTATATGTGCTATAATCAGTGTGTTCTAAAGTACAGAAGCTTGTTCTGGAGTTCTACTTAAGATTTTTATTTCCCTGGCAAAAAAATTTACTCTTAAGGTGTTTTCAACCACATTACCCTGCAATCCTTTGTAGTCTGCACAGAAAGTGATATTGCTTTCTAGCCTATAAAAAGACTAAATCATTTCTTCCAAAGTAAACATTCTCTCAAATGTCAGTATGACCAAGGTAGATATTTGAACATTCTTAATGTTTAATGGTTTGGAATAGCTGATTATCAGACTGCATTTCTCTCACTTGGAAGTGGATGCCAAAGGAGTAAATGTGATACATTCAGCTTGCGTAAGCAGACGCATTTCCTCTAATAATTGTAGATCTGTCATCCTAGATGCAGGCGAGGTAAGACTCCATGTTACAGTAAGTTCTGGTTTCTAGAAATTACAGTGTATAACTGTGAATTCTCAGTCATTCTTGCATTCACATTTGCAGGGTGTACTTTTTCAAGCCATTCAAATGCATCACCTCTTGGAGTTCATGTATTGAGAGCAGAATCTAGAGTTTTCTCTGAAATCTGACATAATTATGTAAACTTCCTTGCTTTAGGAACAAGGCTGTCTAATAAAGGTATAAATTCTGTATTTCAGACATGCAAGAAAGCATTTCAGTCAGGCTGAGGGAAGCCAGCTGGATGAGGTTCGACAAGTGATGGGAATGTTGGCCTTTCCTTCAGACACTCATATCTCCCCCTATAAGGTAAGGATTTGTTTGAAACTCAGTGGTACAGCAGAATAATAAAATACAGGTTGCAGTGCTTTTTCCTGATAGGAAAATACACTGATAATCTGCAGATCAAATTGTTGTTCTAAGTTTACTTTCTAAAATTCACCTTTATAATAGTCTTTAACTGTAATAACCAGTCCTTGCCTGTACATCAATCCAGGTAGTATTTGTGGTGTTGTAGTTGGATCTTAATAGTAACACAGATTCACACCGAACTAGGTTTACCACAAGCCCAGAAGTAAAGACCCATGGGACTGGAAGCATGATAAACTAATATACAGTAAGAGGTGGAAGATGGGGAAGCACAAAGAAAATCAGTTCCGTTCAAGATGTCCCTCATACGCTAGCAGCAGTTCTTAATTCTACTTCTTTTGGAATGAAGAAAGGAAAGATGATTTGAATGATCTGAAAGCAGCATTTTTGATGCTTAAAAGTGTGTGTTCATTTATTTGGATTATACTAGTTAATGTAGATATTAACAGTAATATCTACATCTAAATTTGAGTCAAGTGAAATTCATAGATAGTTACGGTTTCCATGGATGTTGAGTTTGTTCTGTGGTTATGTGCTAATTCACTTGGGTTTTTTAACTTGGCATTGGAAGCAGAAGGTAGACGAGAGTTGAGCTGGCAAAGCAAGACAAGAATGCTGTGAAATGCCAAGTCAGTATGTGGCAATGCCAGTGTAAACGTGCGTTAAACAATTGATGATGAAATCAGTGGTTTCACAAAACACACAAAAGAAACCAAACCACAGAATTAATGTGGAATTCCTGGAGTCCTGGAAGGAGCCTGGTATTATGGATTCTACATTTGATGTGAGTTACAAGCATAAAGGATAGATGAGTTAGAAGACTGGGTTTAAGACAGAGTTTGTTGTTTTAGTAGTTAGAAATAGGCAGAAATAAAAACCCTGTATTCTGTTCTAAGTATGAACGGAATGTTTCGATGAGGGAGGCCAAGGAGAAAAGCAAGTATTGTCTCACAACCATACAATTGGAACAAATTCCTTACTACTTTTATGGATCGTACTTAAAACATTCAAGTTTATTGAAGTTATGTTTTAGGTCCTCAATAATTACCTAGATAAATGGAGTGCATGCTAGTTTGGAAATACCTTTGTTATGCTGACTAGGAGTTCTGTGCATAAATGGCTTCTTAGAATGGCTTTAAGTAAAATCGCTTTTAAATCTGTGAGCAAGTTTCTCAGATCATAGTATCTCTAATTAGTTGATTTTTATTAATCCAAGGGAAGAAATGTCTCCTATAACCAATGAATAGAAGCTTCTCTACCTCATTGCCTATCTTTCAGTACTTTAAGGAAACCATATTTAATGTTGTAGCAAAAGAAGCTATTTTCTCTTGATATCCTGTGAACAAGTTTATGTAGCTGTGGCTGGAATTATTCCAATTGGACTCTTAGCTGCTACTTTTGTGTTCCATCATCTAGGACCCTAATCACAGGGTTTTCTCAATCATTAATAGTACTTTCTCTCTTTATTATGGCTCTATTGCAGGCTGTGTCTGTTCAGCCTTCTCAAGAATTGCCTTGAGGTCAGAACAAAAGCTTCATCCTGGAACTCCAGGAACATTCTGGCCTTAGATGGGGGAAGGTCATAGAGCAGACAGACATGGAGTCTGGTGGCTGAAATGGTGCTTTTTACGTTACAGAATTCTGCAAACAGTAGATATTACCAAGAGGTATCTGCAGAATTAGCCTGATTTGATAAGAAACACTTCTGACTTCTCAATGTTAATGGTTCAGAGGCTACAGAGGAAACATTCCGCCAATACCAGTGTTGCTCTATAAGCAGGCCATCATTCTAGAAAGCTAAATGCAAGAAATAGCATTACCAGGATTTGCATCCCTTAGTTAGGACACTTGGTAGATGGCAGAGGAAGACTGAATATTAAACCAACTATTTTAAATAGTACTTGATTTAAGCTGTGTTTCTAGTAAAATAATGTTAAAAGGTACTTCTAAACAAGTGCATTTCCATGCATTAGTATGTATAGTTCTGTTTTGTGATGGATTCAGTCTAGTCAGGTTTGCACAATTTACTACTCCCAAGCTGTTCTCCCCTGGGACAATTATATTGAAAACAACTTATAGTTGTGTTGTTTTTTAACAGGATCTCTTGGACCCCGCTCGATGGAGAATGCTGATCCAACAGTTTAGATATGATAACTACAGACTACATCAGCTGGGAAACAATTCTGTTTTTACTATAACACTCCAGGCAGGCCTTTCAGCTATAAAAACACCGTATCCTTTAATGCACATACTACTGTCCAGTGCAGAAGAACATTGTGGGTTTTTTGTTCTATGGCTTCTTTTCAAAGAGCTCAAAGAGGAAGTGTGACACTTGAATATTTTTGAGTTGTTTAAATGGATTCTGAACTAGTCTCGCCATTGAATTAAGGGGAGAGTCTAATAAATGGCTTAAGAAAAGTGCAACCCAAAATTAAGGTGACATTTGCATTGTGTTTACATACTAGGTTGTATTTCCATGTGCCTGAAGTTAATGAATATATCTGCAAAGGTTAGTGAGATGGGGCAAAATTATTACTTTAAGCACTTAAACACAAATTTACCCTGGGTTCATGTCAATGTTGTAACACGTTCTGCATCTTCTGAAACTTAGTTGGAATTGCTACACACTCTGGTGTAGATGACTGGTGCTACTGAAGTGTTCTAAATTGGGAATTTTACCTGTAGAGGGTGCCGGGCATTTGTTGCTCGCTTTGTTTCTTGAAGCGCTTGATTGTTACATATATGCAGTAAACTTGGATTAAATGGTCCTGTGCATTCTCTAGCCTAGGCTGTATTTCCATAGTTCACTTTCTTCAGTGCCTCTCGTTAACCATTGTTGCATTCTGTGGTGATTGTTCCTTACCTTGCTGTTAAACAGACAGTGTTATAAAGAGGATGGGAGCTCAAAAAACCCAGACTGCCCTGTGTGTAGCAAATCCCTGAACAAGCTGGCTCAGCCCCTGCCTATGGCACATTGTGCCAACTCCCGACTAGTCTGCAAGATTTCGGGGGATGTAATGAACGAAAATAATCCTCCTATGATGTTACCAAATGGATATGTCTATGGATACAATGTAAGTGTTGAAATCAGTGACTTGGCACTGCTGGTTTAGACTTCAGTTAGAGTAACTTCCCATATCCAAATGAGAGCTTCTAAATGCAGTCAGAAAGCCAGAAGGATCTTCTGCATGAACAGCAGAAAAGGAACTTCTTGTAGCAGTTTTTAGAAGACTATGTGCTTACACTGTTCTTTACAGAAGCTGATGTCTGAACATATGAATCTATGGCACGAAATCAAATGGTACTGAAAGTCTTTCTCTGTGAAGAATGATAATCATAGACTCAGAGCAGTTTGGGTTGGAAGGGACCATAAAGATATATAGATTAAGTAACTTTTGTGGGCAAAGGTATCTTGACCTCAGCCTACAACATCATATTTCTCATTTTAAAAGTTTTTACTCAATAGTTAAATAATGCTTTATTACTGTGAATATTACCTGTTCATTTCACTCTTTTTTCAGTCTCTGCTTTCTATTCGTCAAGATGACAAAGTAATTTGCCCAAGAACCAAAGAAGTCTTCAACTTCTCACAAGCTGAGAAAGTCTACATCATGTAGGTCCATACAACTCCTGATGAAGTGCCGCTGGAATTTTGACACAGTGTATATTGGCATACCCTGTACAGGGGGGGGCCTTAATGTGTGGCAAAGAAGCAAAACCTGCCACCTTGGGGATCAGACCTGTCGGTGGCATTCTTGTTTCTTGCGACCAAAGATCAATAAGCAACAATAAACACTCTTTAAAAACAAAACAGGAAAAAAAGAGAGGAATTATGACTTAAGTTTGTACTTGAATAAAAACGAAAACAAATTTTGATTGTTAAGGTTTTGTAACAAGGTCAAAAATTGGACTCTTCTCAAAAGTATTTTCATCTTCTTTAAAGGATAAATTTCTTTAAAGATGGACACTTGCACTGGGGGAAAAGTTACAACAGAGTTGAAATTAAATCCATTGTTCTTCCCTCTTTTTCACAATTGTCCAAGACCCTTTTGTTAGCAAAGATTTCAGTGCTACCAATATGTTCTCCTTGAAGCTCCTCTTTGCCTTCTTTATGATCCTCTTGTGAAGTTCTCCTGAACATGAATTCTGTAACTTATTTCTGTGGGAAGATACTGATGTCTTTGATGCAAGAGTGGCTTCTCTGGAGGACCAGCTTTGAAGGAGTACAAAGGCTTTTTCCAAACCCAAATCTTTTAAGGAGGTTGCATAAGTATCAAGAGGAACTGAGAACATTTCAGGCAAAATCCAGTGCTTGTTTAAATGTTCTTTTTCCAGTCTACCATAGTGTTAAAGTCCTTCTAAAGTTATTAGTTATGTGCATAGGGTTCAATATGAAATCATTAGTGCTACTGCCTTATTTCTTGCTTTGAGAATGTACTCACATGAAAATGAGCTGGTATTCTTAAGTGTTGGGCAAAGTTTCTGAAGATGCCTTGCAGGATTACATAATTTTAGGGTCTTAAATAGTCTTCATTACTGAAACTAATAGTTCAATTTTAACAACTACAGAACACATCCTTATGACTTTTCAAACCGAATTAAACCATTGTAGTTTAAACAAAACCATATTGTAGAGGTTTGTATTTAGCGCTTATTTTTGCATGTTGATGTTGATTAGCTAATAAAAGATTGTAAATGTACAACATGTTAATAAAAATTGTTTTCCATTTCTTGATTATATAAAACTAGAAAGCTGCTTTGTATTTAAATGTGGAAAACCAACCCTTTTGTGTAAGGATCTTCAAAGGAGCACAACTTCCATGTGTTGTTTCTTAGTGTTCTGCAAGATGTAAAGATACACACCAAAACACCACCATAGCTATACCTGTTCTTGCTTCTCAGTCAGTTCTTGAGCATTTCAGTCAAATAACTCCATTTAGTTTAGACTTTCATATATGAACAGTCCCAATCAGCCATCTCTTTTTGTCACTCCTAGAAGCTTGTCTAATGTCCTAATGACTTTCTCATAATAACAGGTTGTGGGAGGTGTTAAGTGCAAGGGTTTGATGCATGACCCAATGCTTTAAAGAATGCTGACAAATAACTCCATTCCTGCTCAACACACAGAGATCAGATACAATCAGTTCCTGAACCAGCTGCTCCGAAACAGTAGTACACTGGCATTTCCAGTGAGGTATGGCTGAAAAGGCTCCATTTTCAGGAAGCATACCTGTTTTGAAGTGGCAGTATTGCAGGAACACTGCAAAGCCACCAGCTTGTTCCTGCACTTACTACTGGAGGGGTTTGTCTCCCTCAGCGTTTTCTTCAGTTGCAGATTTAGTGATTCCTTAGAACAAGAGCAATGTGCTAAGAGTAGGTGTTGGCAGATAATGAGAGAAGTTGCATCAGTAGCTGGAGTAATTGGCTATCAGTTAAGCAGTGTTTGATTTCTTTCTCCTGGGGCAAGAGTTGAAGCTTCCTCAGCTCACAAAGGGGGGATGATGTCAGCCTGGGGCACAGCATTGCTGAAACTCAAGTGAAATAGCATCTGGTTTGCTTTGATGGACCATTCACAGCAGGGGTAACTGGGGATGCAACCTTGGTTTTCCCTACTTCACAGAAAAGCATAGAAGGCCAAAGCAGGGAGGAAAGGGTAGATTTGTTATCAGCCCTGAGGAAATGTGTGGTAACTGCACAACAATTGTAGGGTATGGAAATTGTTGCTTTTGCTTCTTTTAAATACTAGTTAGAGCTGTGGCTTCCTGAGATTTCGGCCCTTTTTGCTTTCTGTGGCCTAAGCAGAGTGGTGGAGAAAGCCATGTTCCTAAAACAAACAATGTGGGAAGGGAGGAGAGGAGGCAGTTGTCTTTATGGAGAGTACCACTTCAGAGGGACTGGTGCCAGCCTGAGCTCTGAGCCACTGATGGTGTGTCACAAAGTGTTCCAGAAGGAGCAAAGGGGGAGCTTTGGCTGTTTGTTAGCCACCACTGCTTGCTTTAGGAGCCTGCAGTCAACCAGCTGCTTCTGTCTACAGCAAGACCTGTTTGACACAGGCAGTTGCAGCCTCCTGGCTGGCCCCTGTGGACTGCCCCCAGAATATGCTCTTCAAGCATGGCTTCATCCTTGAGTTTGCTTTGCCACGACTGGAAGCCTTCCAGCTCTGTGAGTGCTGGATGTGGTGTCGGGGACAGATTGCTTCAGTGTGGCTTGGAGTTCATTCCCTGACTGCTTTCTGCAGCCTTGAGCTCCCAGCCCAGCAGAGCTGTCAGCTCATACCTTGTATCGTAGGTGGTTTGAGACATCAAACCAAAAGCAGTGTGTGACTCCTACTGAATACAATCTTATTGCCTGTAAGCACCACTTCCATAACTGTTCCACCTGTGGGTACGTCAGGAAGAGGACTTTGAGAGCAGGGTTTGTGTAATGTTGAAGGTGAGGCAGGGTTACAGAGGCTTTACTCAACAGTGGGAAGTTTGGGTAGAGATCCTGTTAACCCTGTCTCATCCTCATAAGGTCTCACATAGGGGCAAGTTCATAAAGCATAGGATGGGGAATCACACAACCTGACTGTAACCAGATGTTGAAGCTTCAGCGAACATGGCCATGACCTGCTAGATAGAAGCTGAGCTGCTTCTGCCAGTTACATGTCTTGGCGTGTTACCAGCGATGCCTGTGTTTTGTATCAATCAAAGAGTGGCCGTTGCCCCCTTTAGCTGAGATTCCTCAGCTTCTTTTATGGATAACGTGCAGCATCTAAATGCCTGGCAGTGTGCTGAGGTGGAAGACAAAAGACAATCCATTTATTTCCTCAAAGGCACAAGTTATGGCCTGTACAATGGAGGACTTAGGCTCCACATTACTAATCAACCTCTTCCCTTTCTGAGCTATCTCCTTTCAAGACCTGGCTGAGCTGGAAATGAACAATGCCCTTCACTGTGGTGTATTTTAAGTCTTGCAAAGCAATTTAACAAATTGAGGCTGGGGATTTTCGTTGTGGTGCTCCTGTTTGAAGGCAACAGTTTGTCCCCGTTGTGGTCAGGAGAGGCTGAGAATTGCCTTCATCTCTCGTTTGTTGTTGTTCAAACCCCTGCTCTAAATGCCTCTCCAGTGTTATGACAGGAGAGGGATGTGCTGGTAGCTATTTCTACTGGTAACTGTTGACGATGCCACGGGTCTCTGATACCTCTTTCAGCTTCAAGTATCCCATTACCCACCAGGCTGAGAAGGGTTCAAGATGTGATCGCATTTTGTAGGTAGGAAAGTAGTGAAGTTGGTACTATGCTGGGGCAGAACATTTTGCAGGAAGCTTTAAAGAGTGATGGGCTGGTATGGTTTGGGGTTTTTTAATACAAGCATGTCCTTTTCTACTCATTAATCAGATTGATTTTACAGGAAAATAGGATCATTTGGGACAGGAAGAATGGGAAAATTGTGTCCAGTTGGTAGTCAACAAAAGGAAGCCACCAATCATGCTCATCAGAGCACTGCTGAGGGAAAAGAAGTAATACTGTGACTTTCTTTTCTGCATCAGGTAGCCCAGGCAGAGTGGGTTGGGAGACGCACCAGACACTTCTGTGAGGGCATGCTTTGAGGCTACACTATGGTTCTATGCACCGGTGTCCTGTAGCACATTGAGGTCACTTGGTATAGCAAAACGTCTGAATCAGTTCGGTCCTGGTTTCCATGTCCTGTAGCAAGGTGTCAGGCTGTGCTCAGCACGTTGTTTCTCCTTGCTGTGTCCTGGAGTCTGCAGCAGGATGAGCACTATATCCCAGCAGCAGGCTAATGGGCCTTTGGGTCTTCCTGCTTCAGTTTTGTACTCCTCGGGCCAGAGTTCTTGGTTGCATTCTCCAGCACACTCCACCTTGGTGCTATTTTGTTCTTGTTTGCCTGGCTGTGAAGAGTGATTTTTCCCATGGTTTGACTTTCTGATGTTGGGTACCACCTACACCTTTAATGGCAAACCTGGGGTTTAGTGACAACATGTTCTGCCAGCTGCTTAGCTCCATGCTTTCCAGTTCAGTGCACCAAACAAACCCCAGCCCAGATGAACAGGGTAGTTGATCAAGTCTGATCAGGACTGGAGCACCTCTGCTCTGGAGACAGGCTGAGAGAGCTGGGGTTGTTCAGCTTGGAGAAGAGAAGGCTCTGGGGAGACCTTAGAGGCAGCACCCAGTGCCTGGAGGGGCTTTGGACAAGGGCCTGTAGGGACAGGACAAGGGGGATGGCTTTAACCTGCCAGAGGGGAGATTGAGATGAGCTCTTA
>WYDI02025376.1:19275-36919 GCA_009867235.2 Psittacus erithacus | reverse complement strand
CCCCTCCCCCCCCCTCCCCTCCCCTCCCCTCCCTCCCCTTCCCTTCCCTTCCCCACCCTTCCCTTCCCCCTCCCCCCCCCCTCCCCCCTCCCCCTGCCCCCCCGCCCCCGCCCGCCCCGCTACTCCCCCCCCGGTCTGGAGTGTGGTCGCCAGCTCTGGTTATATTGAACAATGAGCTAATTCTGATGGCAGCTGGCCGGTTGCCAGCTCTCCCCCCTCCCGCCCGTTCCGTCCTTACACATACAAGCTCCCCCCGCCTCCCCCACAAGACCGCTGCAACACCAGACTGCTTAGTCGGCAATAATCCGCTGTCTCGCGTCCCCGCACGCCGTCTGGGAGCCGGGGCAGTGCCCGCGCTCGGCCGCGCAGCGCCGGGGGTTGAGAGGGGCTTGAGGTGAACGACGGGGCTGGCCGCAGCTGTCCCCCCGCGCAGGCGGCGGTCGACCGCTGAGGAGCGGGAGGCGGGGAGCGGGGAGGGAACAGCCACATACTGTAATAATAACCCTGCAGCGGCAGCAAAGGGCATCTGAGGAGAAGGGGAGGGAGACGGAGGCGGCCGCCTGCGCCTGTGCGGGAGCGAAGAAAATGGTGGGGTGAGAGGGGAAGGGAGGAGAGGAGAGGAGAGAAGAGAAGAGGGAGTTGCACTACCGGCGGAACAGGCCCCCGGCGGTGAGGGCAGGCATGGAGTGTCCGCCCGGGCCTAGCTGGCTTCCCCGGCAGCTCCCGCGGCCGCCGAGGAGCGCAGCAGCACTCGAGAGGGAGGGCAGAGCTGTTGGAAGCGGGGCGGTGAGATCGCTCAGACGGGTCCCGGGCTCGCGGTGTGGGCGCGCACAGGTGTTGTGAGGGCACCTCCCCCCATCGGCGGCCTCGGCTCCGACCGCGGAGCACAGGGCGAGGGGCGGAATTAGCCAGATGCTGTGAAGTGTTCCCCTGCACAGGCACCGGGGAAATGGGGCAGCGTGGGAGCACTGCTGCTCTGCTGATGAAGAGCGACAGAGGCAGAACGCTGCTGCGCAGTGGCACTCCCTTAAAACGCTAGGCAGGGTTATATGGGCAAAAGAGAAATAAGTGGTAATAAGTAGATTCCCTGCTACCTGGCAGTATATCTCGAATCCTGTGTTCAGTTCTGGGCCCCTCACTGCAGGAGATACATTGTACAAGAGAGATGGTGGAGCCGCTCCAGGGAAGGACAGCGGATCTGATGCAGAGCCTGGAGCACCAGTGTGATGGGGAACGGCTGAGGGACCTGAGGATGTTTAGTCCGGAGAAGAGAAGACTCAGGGGGACCTTATTGCTCTCTGCAGCTAGCTGAAAGGAGGTTGTAGTGAGGTGTGGGTCAGTCTCTTCTCCCAAGTGATAGGACAAGACAAAATGGCCTTAAGCTGCCTCAGGGAAGGTTTAGATTGGATATTAGGAGATACTTCTTCACAGGGAAGGTGATCAGGCATTGGAACAGGCTGCCAAGGGCAGTGGTGGAATCACTGTCTCTGGAAGTGTTCAAAAACAGTATAGATGAGGCCCTCAGTGACATGGTTTAGTGGTCGTCTTGGCAGTCCTGGGGTAATGGTTGGACTTGATGACCTTAAAGGTCTTTTCCAAACGAGTTGATTCTGTGATTCTAAGTATAGATACCTTCCTCAAGGTTGAAATGCCAGACACATGGGTGATTAAAATGGTATGAAATCATACATGCTGTAGGCTAAAAGAATCATAGATTGGTTTGGGTTGGAAGGGACCTTAGAGATCATCTAGTTCCAACCTACCAGCCACCAGCAGGGACACCTTCCACTGGTAGCAGAAGATGCTTAGGAGGTTAAGCGTTCTCTCTTAGGCCTTGGTTTTGAGCAACAAACCTTGTTTTTCAGATTCGCTTTCATTTAACTCCCCATGAAATTGCATATTTCTGTGGTCCACATAAGGATTTCCATTTGAGTGGAATTGGCCTGCTAGCGTGTCTGTGTACCTTCCTGTGCAGCTACTGTATCTCTGGGAATGCTTTGCAAGCCTGTCAGTTTCAAGGAAAATTTGGCAGCTGGAAGAGAGAATGTGGGATGTAAGCAGACCCTGTTATTTAAACCCCTGGTAAGCTGCAATATTAATTCTAACTTCAGCGCAGTAGGATCAGAACATTAGTCTGAGAAAGTTACTGCTGCTTGTGTCTCCTTCTGTCTGTCTCTTCCACAGGTTGTCACTGGTCAGGTGATAGGAGTGAAGTGCATTAGAGGTTGTACATTTAAACTTTGTCTTGAGATAGCGATACTTTTGCTGAATAACAGGTACTGGCCCAGTGCAGGTAGCAGCACTTCATACATGCTCCAGTAAGAGTAATGTTTTCCCTTTAGTTTAAGTATGTTCTAACCTGGGGAAAATGTGTCCTAGCTGGTAAATCAGTTGTAGAGGTTTTGCACTGGGGAATGGAACTAGATGCCAGACATAACTGTGGGAGGTGAAAGCTTGCATTAATGAAGCCTCTAAGAAGCTGAAGTGGTCAATGCTATCATCTAGCCTTAAGGGGACAGGCGAAGATTTTAGGGATCCTTGGCAGGATGATGGCAGCACTAAATTGCAGTCACAATTAAAGCTTTGTATTCTTACCAGGGTATTATGATTAGAATGGCGCAAAGTTTCTACAAGCAGCATCCATAAAGTACAACCTATAAGTAGTATAATATGGAATTTATAATGCAACTTGAAATTTCTTATCATCTAGATCCTGTCTTAACCCACAACTTCTAATCACCCAGACCCTCTGCAGGGAGGGTCAGGTCTTAATGCATGGTTGAGGTATCAGTATAATATAATCCAGACTCCAAAACACATTAAAGAATACTCATCACTCAGTCCTCAGAGGTAGCAGAGATGCTGGCCACGGGGAGGTCACAGCCTTCATTTTCTTCCTAATGACTTGGTTTTTTACCCCAGGTAAGCAACCTGGTTTGCTGTGCTTTTTGTGCTTGACTGTATCTGGAAAGTCCTACCTGTTTGTTGCCTGTGAAAAGCTAAGTTACTAGGATCTGTTCAGAGCCTGCACTTTCTAGTTTGGCTGTGGTGTCTTGAATTTGATTTTCCTTAGCCAGCTGCTCTTTGCCGCTCTAATGGAAACCAGGAAATGAAGGTTTTGCTGGCAAGAGGGATAAGAGGGCAAAAGCCTGCAGGGTAGAAGGAGGCAGTCCAGCCACACTCATTGGGACAATGAGGTGCAAACCAAGAAATGTTAAGAACCAATTCAAGCAACCTGTTAAGATTGAACTGAAAATAACTGTGAAAAACACTTTACTGAAATTAGTAGTCAATAAATATAATCAAAGAACTACATTTTTTAGTATGCCCTTGTAAAGTGATAAAGGACATTGGGACGCTGAGAATATAAGTCACGAGCCTAAGGGAAAATAGTGCCCTTTTGAAAATGCTACATTGTGAGGAAGTCAAAATCTTTTTTCCATTTGCAGCTGGAACATACAGCCTTCTCTCTTTCAGTCTCTGATCACTCACATAAAATTTCATTATTACAAACATAGTATTTTAGTAAATTGTCCTGCTCTCTTCAGGAAATAGATTTAGCCCCAAGATAGTTTTTGTTCCGCAGTCAGTTGTGGAGGGGGAGGAAAAGTTTGTTCCTTTTGCTGTATCTCATCTATAATGATTTCCTGTGATTCTTTTTCCCTTTATTTCCCTCTTTGGCCTGAATTATACACCCTAAAGTGGATAAAGCACTGAGCTGCAAAGCATTGTGATTATACAAGTAGCCTAAAATGGGCTAGCAAAGCAGACAGAGCAGAACAGGCCCTTAGAGCTGAGGGGAAGGTAAAAGCAGCAGAACAAAGATTTACTGTTAATGAACCAGCAGCTGGGAAAGTCCATAGCTTGCAGTGAATAGACATAAAATAGTTACAAGAGAATCCTCTGAAATTGTCCTTCCCAGTTCTGACAGGGAGCAAAAAAGCTGTTTCCTACATTATTGGACACAATTCCCACTCATTTTCTTATCTCCATGCTTTTGCCATCCAGTTCTAACATTGTGCACAACACATGAGTCTAACAAGACTCTGGTCTGGAAATGGACTGGATTCAAGCCTGATGGAGGTAGTGCAGAGAGCTGCCCGTCACGTAATAAATTGGTTGTGGATTGCCTAGAACACCTGAAATAAGAAGGTGGTTGCAAGGCACATGGATGCTGGGTGGTTTGGCAACTGGAGCCAGGTCACAGGCAACTTACTGTAAAACCATCCAAACCCCTAAATTCAGTTATATTTGTTTACAGCTTTTGTGAATATACAGCTTCCATTAATGGAAGCACTGCGCCACTGCAGTTCTTTCATGGGTATATCCTAAAATCACCACATAGCACCACAAAGAAATTCACCATGTGGGCATAAAGATACAGCATATAATGACAGCTTTCCTTTCCTGCAAATTCTTCTGCTTCTTGCTCTGTTCCTACTCTTAAGTGCTATTCATCAGTAAATTAATTCGAGGAAGAAAGCGGGTAATTGCATTCCTGAATAAAAATCTTCAACAGATTTTCATAGCATTAAATAGGGCAATGTAGATTATAAACCAGGTATAAGAAAGTATGTGTGATGTTTTTGTGGCAGCTAGATTGAACCTAGAGGGGAAGATTATTCATTAACTGATTTTTTAAGAAGACATAAACTTCGGATTCTACTTCCAGTTTGGTGTTCTGGGGCTGGATTCAGAAGGTTTCTTTTTCCCGCTTATCTCCAAATCTATAAGAATTTGGGGTTTATTTATTTTTATTACCAAACTAAATGAGCTAAGCATACATAACTGATGAAACCAAGTTATCTGGAAGGTTTCTAGTTAAGATTAGTTTGTCATTAAATAAACCAAATGTTAAGGATTTTTTTACAGATGCTCCAACAGAGGACAGCTTGGATGGAAGAATTACACATCAGCTGCTGTAAGAATATGCTCACTTTTAATAAAATGAAGTTCGTCATGCTTCCAAAATGAATTATTGCTTCAGCTGTTGCACTTCCTCTGCAATAATGACTGACACTGAACACTCAACTAGAAGATGAAAAATACACAGAATACTTCAAATATATACCAGAGGAAGGAAAATCGTGGCAAAGTCTGTACAATTACGTTAGTCCCCTTGAGTTCAGTGAAGCTAGCTACATGTACACAGTTAAGTACCCTGCTGAGGTTAAGCATATGAAAGTTAAAGTGAAATTCTAGATCCAGTAAAATTCTAGGGAATATGGACTGAGAGAAAGTGGGGTTTTTTTCCCCTTAGACAAGACAGAAAAATAATTTGAAAATATTGAAGAAAAAGCAGTATGATCTGATCATGATTTGTGGCTACAGAGAGAAAAGAGACATGGTGAAGTAAGCAGGGCTCCTAAGCAATAGCAAGTGGCCAAAAAAGAGCAGCTATAGGAGGAAATTAAAAGATGCTGATACTGACTGTGTAAATTTCATTTCAGTTAATAGCAATTCATGATTTCCAGCTTTGTAGTCCTGCACTTTGAAAATAGCAGCCACAGTACCAGTACAGGCCTGTGCTTTCAGGTGAAGTCCTACTTCTCTTTTGGAGCGCAAGGAGCAGAAAAAGTGGCTACACTGGCTTGCTTGCCTGTCATGCTTTCCCTGATCATGATTCAAGGGTTGTCCCTGGAAACATACTGCCTTTGTGGTCCGGTTAACTCCATCAAGACCCAGTCATGTTTAAATTACAGCAGTTGACAGACTGGCTTTTTAAAATTGTGGCTATTTGTGCTGTATGAAAAAAAAAGGCCCACAATGCAGAAATGGAGAGTAATCTAAATTAGTGAATTAGTGAACCGTGAAGCAAAACTTAGAACCTGTTGGCCTGCATAATTTCTCTTTTCAGAGCATATGCAATTTACTTCTGGGACACTTTGATTTACTTGCTATGAACTCCATTCATACAAATATAGGTACCAAAATACTAAACATTGATAGATCAAAAGACATTCATGGCCAATGGGTCAAATTTTGAAGCAACTTTGCATACTAACAAGGATTGCTTGACAAAATGTTTAGAACTTGAGTTGAGCTCAACCTTGTGTTTTTCTACAAAATCAGTAAGTCCTCCAGTTGTACAACTGTAGTGCCAAAATATTCAAACCAATATCTACATGTAAGGAACATAGAATCTCCTGAGTTCAAAAGAAGACTTTTAGGTGTCTTTTAGGTGTCACTCTCAAGCGTGGGGCTTTATTTTCTGTATGACATTGCCATTTTAGTGTCTGAATTTTAGACACCGTTAACCAAAGTTCTGTGAATATGCATGACATATTGTCCTGGTTTCAGCAGTAGCAGTCATTTTTCTCCTTCTTAGTAGCTGGTGCAGTGCTGTGGTTTTGACTTTCAGCCTTGGAACAGCACTGATAACACCAATGTTTTTACCTGCTGCTTAGAATGTTTAGTCTGACCAAGGATTTTCTGAGCCTCATGCTCTGCCAGGGAGGAAGGGAAGCCGGGAGGAAGCAGAGAGAGGAGACCTGACCCAAACTAACCAAAGAGGTATTCCATACCACTGCACATCATGCCCACTATATAAATTGGGAGCAGTCACCCGGAAGGGCTACATCACTGCTTGGTCAGGCTGGGTATCAGTCGGCGAGTGGTGAGCGGTTGTATTCGCTTCCCTTGTTATTTTCCTTATCATTATTATTACTGATGGTAGCAGTGATTTGTGTTATACCTTAGTTACTGGACTGTTCTTATCTCAACCGGTGGGAGTTACATTCTTTTGATTCTCCTCCCCATCCCTCTGGGAGCTGAGGGAGGAAGGAGGGGAGTGAGAGAGCGACTGGGTGACTAGGCTTAAACCACGACCCATATACTTCATTGGCAAATTTTCTTGTAAGGAAAATATGATATACTACTTAAACAAGACAGAAAGATGCAGCAAATTGGAAAATAATTTACATCTTGGGTTTGACTCACTGCATACTCAGGTGCTTTAGTGCGGAAGACAGCATCAAAACATAAAATTCTGTATGAGTGACCAGGAAGTGCTAGTTCTGCCAGCTAGGATAAAGAATTAGTGTGTCCTCCCTGGAGAGAGAGATGGAAAGCAGACAGGTGAGACAGCAGAGAAAGTCTAAGACATTATCAAAATTCAGAATAAACGTTAAAATGCAAATCACAGGATTTGTTGTTGGTAAGTTGCCAACCATTCAAAGCAGGCTGGGGTTTTAACGGTATGTGTGTGTACTTTGTTCTAACCAACATGAGACATTTCCTGACTTACAGTGACACTCCATGAATGTCATTCTGATACATATGGTTGCAATGTTGTCATACTTGCGTTGTTTAAGTGACACTCTCACCTCTAAAATAACATTTATTCACACTAATGGTTGCTCAGAAGACAGTATGTTAAGTGCTGTTCCAAATAATGGTTCAAGAAATAAGCCTTTCTGTTGAAGTCAGTTAAACAAACACAGTATGCTTAATTTAAATGCATGAGAATTCATATAATTAAAAAAAACCCTACAGTTTTTCTACTGTGGGCCATGCATTCAATTATCCTCAGAAATTTAGTCAGAACCTACAAGATTAACTTAGTCAACACTTGATGAGTTTAAGCCCATCTTAAGTTTAGCTATAAAACTGAATTTAAGATTAATTTGACTGGAATGCAAAATCAGAGGATCAGTTGTTGCAAGTTCACAAATTCTTGAAAAGCAGGATTAGAAGATAGGAGTTCGATTTGAATCCATTCTATCAGCTTATTTCCAAATGTCTGGATTTTTTTTTTTCTTTTTATTACTACGGTGAAGGTAAACACATTCAATCAAGCAAATTTTATTCTAGATTAAATACAAAAAGACTGCCAAACAAGCTGACTGTTTCAATGATGTAGGCGCACTACATTACAATAAACACATGTTAGAAAACAGTTAAATATCCCTAAAATTTCTGCACCCAGACTTGGAAAGCAGGGTCTGTAAAAGTTATCATAAAAGGGAACACAGTTTGGGTCAAACACAAACATAAATATTTGTGTTTGGGAAATAAAGGGGAAAAAAATCCGCCTATTTACCCAAATGTGCTTAGGGAATAAGTGAAATTGTTACAGCTCAGATTCCTTAATCCTGTATTATAGGCCACAACATTTCCTTTAGAGTTTCAGGACTTGTATCAAGGAAATGTGAAGCTGTGGAGGTGATGGATATGGGATTAATTAATTTTTTGGGGCTAGCTTCATATGCTTAAAACAAAATTAAATTTTCCCTCTAACCATAATGAGTTATAAATTCCTCACTTCAGAAAGAGATGGTCAGAATTTGATTGCCTCTATGCTATCTATCACAAACTGCTATTGTTTACTTTTTTCCTCTTTCAAATGCCTGCAGGGTGTATCTGAAACTTTACTTAAAGCTATATTGTTTTACTTCGCAAAAAAGTCATGACTTTATTCACCAACAACACATCTCCCATTAATTTTTAAGAGTATAAACTTCAGTCCATTATTCTTCATCTAATAATTCTTTTTTTTTCCTAGTTTTTTTCAGTAGTGATCATGAACCAGGCAGTAAAATATTTAAGTTAGAAGGAGGTAGAAGATAAAAGATCCCTTTTCTTTTCCTGTACTTGTGTTGTGTTCCCCACCCACCTACTTTGCCACTGTCAGAGACAGTGTGGGATTAAATGGACTTTGGATCTGAGACTAGAAGACTGCAATCACTCTTTAATTCTTAACATTATAAAATAGCCATAAAACTACAATATGCTGCTTCCTCCGATCTACTGGTTTATTTTTAACTGCACAGTATTTTTACCAGGATTATCATGGTTTGTTCTTCTTAAAACCAGTACTTTCTCCTCAAACAACTGCAATTGAAATATTTAAACCATGTGCAAGAGATGAAGGACTTGTTGCAGAAGGTCACTGTATGCCTAGGCTGCTGCACATCCAGAGTGTAGTCGCCTCTGCAGATGACAATGATGACTTGCTATTAAGAAGTTAAGCATTTCAAGTAGCTTTTGGTGGAAGCTTTCTTGGTTTGTATCTGACCGGGCTTAAGAAGAGCTTTATTCATGATTGTTCTTTTGGTGTTGTATTTTTGTAACTCAGCAAGTGCACTCTGTCGATAACATAAAGCTTTTCCAGAAGCAAACCTGAACTCTGATGAGTGCTCAAAGCTGTTATTTATATCCCCAGTATCCTCCTCCCCACCCCCCCAAAAAATATAAATATTGCACCTTAAAAAAAAATAGCAAACAAAAAAATCAACAAACAAAACAAAACAGGATACTTTTATGAGAAAGTTTAGGGTGGAAATGCAAAAGAACAGCCTCAGAACTGTGGAACATTTAGCAAGCAATAGGAAAGATTCCAGTTAAATGCTGGATGGTAGTGATGTTCAGTTTCCTCCTTTGGCCGAACTCAGTCGTGCATACATAGCATGTCTGACAAGGGTCCTATCTTTGTGAACACTCTGTGATCACATTATGGAGTTTGTATCACTTGCAAAAAAGTATACCCAGAGCTAAATCCTCTCCAGCAGCATCAGTGAAGGGTTCCAGAAGTCTGAGTGTAATTTTTGTGAAGAGCAAATAAGAAACACATTGGAGAACTATAAGCTCTTTTTAAAAACAACTTTAAAAATGCCAGATTTTCTCCCAAGTCAAAAACATATGTCTTTTCAAAGTCCTACAACTCAAAATTGTCCTTTCAAATTAATTTTCAGCCTTTCTTGGGGAAATGCATCTTGGGTCTGAAGTGAATTGTTTCTTATTTCCATGAGAAGCCAAGAACAAGGGAGTTTTTTAAAAGGTGACGTGGTCAACATCAGGCTTGTCGTGAAAAGTAATTACTATTCTCTGCTAAGATGCTGTCTGCAGAATTTTCAGTCCAGCTGTGGACTCCACAAAGCTGTGTTTCAGTTTTGTGGTTTTTAAATGGCTACTTTTAACAATAATTTATATTTTAAAAAATGGAGACACAGAGATGCAAGCTGGCAAAGAAGAGTGACAGTGTTTTGTGGTGGATTTTTCTGTGGTGTCCAAAGGTTCTTTCTTGGTTCCTGTGCTGCTGCTGAAGAGACACAGGGCCTTGAAGCAGTGGAGAAAAGCCAGAGGCGAGGGGCATTGCTGTCACCAGCCTCTCCTTGCAGCACTGTGTTGAGCAGGACAAACTCCTCTGCTAAGAAGCCAACATGGGAACAGCTGATTGGACTGAAAAGCAATTTTCTCAATTGAAGAAACCAGTGGAAATAACAATGGGAGGGTCTGAAGTTACGCACCTACAAAGTTACTTGATTTGTAGAGGTAATGAACGCATACCATCCTGCTTTCTTAAAAACTGTGTTTTTTTCTGTCTTTGAAAACTGATGCTCATCTTGACCTAGTTGTGCCCAATGAAGGATTTAAGTTCCTGATTTTAATTGACAGTTGAGTACTTTGTGCATTTCTAAAGCAGACGTTACTGGCACTGATGTCAAGGTCTATTTATACTGCCAGAGAAGTAAACTGTTGCCTTGCACAGGGTAACTTGATAAAGTTGTTTGACTCAGACTAAAAGTTTGGCTGATAAAGCAAATAAAGTTGATGCACTGACTTCTGTTTGGCATTTGACTTGGTGCTCATAAAGTTTTGATTAAAAAGTAAGAGAAATGCAAAATCCCCATGGCCTACATGAAACCCCAGCTAAGTACTTGCAATCAAAATGTAACTGTGCACAAATAAATGGGTATGTACTGAAAGGTGATGTGGCTGTTGGCCTTTCACATCTTAACATGGATCAGAGATTTTTCTATCTAGAACTAGAAGACATGCTATTAACATTTGCAGGGAGTGGTGCATAAATGCAGGGAAGCATTGGCCACGCAAAGTGCTGCACCTCATCATTCCCCCAGTGTTATATCTCTAACTGACAAAGAGATACAGGATTAAGCCACTTTGATGACAGTCAGTGCTCTGTCTAAACCTTAGTAAGAAGAGTCTCAAGGAAGATGCTGGTATCCAGGCAGCTGGAAGGTGCTCTTTTTAAATATTAGTGTGGGTTGATGTAAGAGACGGAGGGCTCAGCTGCTGACAGATCTGGGTTACACAGACAAGCTCACCATCTACTCTTATAACACCTGCTGGAAGCAGAAAACTTGCTGTACAACTGACCAAGGTGACGGTGGTGGGATTGCCAAATTCACCATGTCTGCCAGAATACAGCAAGTGCTGAAGGAAAGAGAAGGCAGCTTTCCAATAGGCTGCCTTGTCACACTGATGAGATGAAATGCAAGGAGTAAGGAAAGAAGCCCTACTTGCCTCTCCTGTGACTGGTAAGACCACTCTCCAATAAGGCCACTCTCCAATAAGGCCACTTTCCTGACCAGCTAATCAAACATAGTCCCAGCATCTAATTGACAAGTTGCTGTAGTCCAGGAGTCTAGTTATGAATGTAAATGTGGCACTACTTCAGTCAAGTCCTATAGCCTGTGTAGTATAAGAGGTTCAGATAGTTGATTATAATAGCCCTTTCTGTTGCTATTATATTTCCTTTAAATCAAGTATTTGGGATAATATTTATTGATTTTAGGACCTTGAACCTTGGAATGCCATATGTAATCTTGAAGAATCCACTTTATAACTTAACACTGAGCTAGCTATTTAATGAGGACCCTGGCATATCTTTTTGCTACTTGCTGATTTTTATTCCCCTTCTGATTTAAAATCTGAACAGTGGCTGTCAACAAAAAAAAAAAAAAAAAAAAAAAAAAAAAAAAAAATTTTATCTGGTATGTTTTTTATTGTCGCCACTTCCCAGGGCAGCCTATTCTAATGCCTGATTACCCTTTCAGTGAAAAAATTTTTCCAAATATCTGCTCTAAACATCCCCTGGTACAATTTGAAGCAATTATCTCTTGTCCTATCACTTGTTACTCGGGATTAGAGACCAACCCCCCACCTCACTACAACCTCCCTACAGTCTCCTTTCAGGTAGCTGTAGAGAGCAATAAGGTCCCCCCTGAGTCGTTCCTCATTAGATCAGGCTCTTCATCATCTCCATTGCCCTTTTCTGGACCCACTCCAGCACCTCTATATCTGTCTTGTAGTGAGGGGCCCAGAACTGAACACAGGATTTGAGGTGTAGTCTCACCAGTGCCAAGTACAGGAGGATGCTCACTGCCCTGGCTCGGCTGGCCATACTATTGCTGATGCAGACAGGATGCTGTGGGCCTTCTTGGCTGCCTGGGCACAAGCTGGCTCATATTCAGCTCTGTCGATCAGCACCTCCAGCTCCTTTTCCAGTGAGCAGCTTTCCATCCACCATCCACCCTTCCTCCAGCCTGTAGCATTGCATGTGGTTGTTGTGTCCCAAATGCAAGACCTGGCAGATCCAGCATTTTTCCATGTTGAGCCTCATACCATTGGCCACAGTCCATTGATGCAGCCTGTCCAGATCCCTCTGCAGAGCCTTCCTACCATCAGGCGGATCAACACTCCCACCCAACTTGGTGTTATCTGCAAATTTACTAAGGGCGACCTCAATCCCTCATCCAGGTTGTCAGTGAAGATATTAAAAAACACTAGCCCGAATACTGAGCCCTGGGGGACACCACTAGTAACCAGTCATCACATAGATGTGACACCATTCATCACTGCTCTCCGGGCTCTTCCATCCAGCCAGTTTTTTACTCAGCAAAGAATACACCTATGCAGGCCATGAACAGACAAATCCTCCATGTTTGTGTCTAAGGCCAAAGTGCCAGATTTTAAAGTAAATTTTATGTTTGGGGGAAAAAGAGGGAAATTGAAAGGCAAGGAGAGTGAAGAAAGAGAAAGAAGAAAAAATAAACCAAACAGCGAAGTCTGGTATTTTACAGCAGATTGTGGAAATCTTCAGTATATTACACTTTTTGAATCTAGCCAAACTATCATCCAACACAAAGTTAACAGCTGAGTGTGAAAGACTTGGTGGATCACCTTAGTTCATAATTGGTATTCTTTCACACAGTGATTGCAATCAGGAGTAACTGGCATTCTCATTTCCTGACACGGTAAGAAGGTGTTGGACTAAAAACCAATGCAGACAAATTGAGAAAGTCCCTTCAAGTTAGTGGTGTGACGCTTTGTCAGCTATATGGAGACATGTGTACTATGCGCCTTTTGCTTTTGTATTGTCTCCTTTCACTTTTACTGCTAATACTTGTTTTATATAAGTGCTTAAATAAGCATCCATCACTGTCCATATTGTGCTGCTTGATCCTATGGTGAAGTCATAATTCTGAATTTACATCATCATATTCTGTTGCCCTGGAAATGACTGATGACAAAGTTCAGACTTCATACTACCCCACAACAGCAGTTTAAAGATAGATTTTATAGATTTAAATCACATTTTCTGTGTTTAACAATCATGCTTTCTCCATTAAACATCTTTAGAATGACAAGAAAAAGTGTGTATAGTCATAGATTCATAAGGAACATTCAGACTTAAGTTATCATTTAATTTAAGGTCCCAAGTAAAAAGTGAGTTGTAATCATTTGTGCCTTTTCTAAGTTCAGCTTGAGCACAGTAACAGTGTAGTTACCATTGTTTTGAAAGTCAGGTTCTTTCTGTGATAGCTGAGAGGTTCTGTGTAATAGTTTTCGAAGTCAGTTGGCAAAACTGTATTTGAAAAAAAAAACCCCAAAACTCCAAAATATTTTGATTCTATGCATTCTACATCTAATAAGACGAAGTGTGGAAAAAAAAAAAAAGGAATATCTTAATATTTTTATTTTTAAGCTAACTAACTGAACTCTTACATTTCCATCTGTCTTTTTTCCTTGCAGGTTTTAACTGTATATGGTAAGACCTCTCAAGAGCATGCTTTTTTCCAAGATACATCACAGTTCATACTGATTAAGTACAGACTGATTTGTCACAGATTTGCACCCCTCATATTCCTCATTTAATCTGGAATTAGTTCTATGGTTAGGGAAAAGGTACTGGGTGGTTTGGCCTACACTACTTTCATTATGGTGTCACTCTTGTCTGGCAGCTTAATGCAGCATCAACAGAACTTAGTGAGGCTTTCAATAAAGCCCTTGGTCTCATCTTCAGCAAAACAACTCCAGGTCTCTGCTTTTCAACTGCCTGATAATGACAAGTGCTGAGCTGCAAAATACTTGGCTCAAATTCACCTCATATAAAACGGAAGTCATGCAACCTGATAGATAGAGTGATGTATATCTGCTCAGCTAATGATGGGCACATTAGTCTCATCTCAGAGGTTTGTAGACCCAGGATTTTACTGTAATAATAACTATAGCTTGGATACAAAGGTAACCATGGTGACTTTAAATGCTTCAATGTATTTATGAGCCAAGAGACAGCCTTATCCCAAAATGGTCACCTTAATGCACTTCTGTAGCTCTGTCTCACTGGACTGCAATGTATTTTGCCATTAATTAGGTTTTGGAAAGAACTGAAAGCTTCAGACAGTGTTTACTGCAGCAGCTCACCTCTGGCCTGGAGTGGACTTACGGCTTTCCCCATTTCTTATATTCAGTGGCCTGTAAGTTTTGGCAAGATTAGAATTTCTGCAAGTATTGATTCCTTCAGAACCTTTTCCTTATCTATGTGTTTCTTGCCTGTGGGATGGTGACCAAAGTGAGTTTGCTTTTTTCTGTTCAGAGAGAAATATTCAGAAGTAGATTGTGTGTATGTCCACAACAGAATGATCATGCCATGCAAACTGCTTTACTTCTGTATCTGGATGGCATCATCATAATGTGTCCATCAGGGCATGGTGTGAGGCCATGTGAGTAATAAAACATTTCTCTTACCAGCCTGGCAGGGAGAGGGGATCAGTTTTCTGGTAGCAGGTGATTCTTTCATAGCTGTGAAGTCATGGCTTATTTTTATATTGGATCACATAATTGCAAAATAATTCAGACTGGAAGGGACCTCAGGAGGTCTCTAGTCCATTCTCCTGCTCCAAACAGTGTCAGTGTCTGAAGACAGACAGGGTCACTAAGGGTCTTCTCCAGTCAGGGCTCAAAATTCTCCAAAGACAGACACTACACAGCCTCTTTGGGTGAGCTCTGCCACTGCCTCACTCTCCTTCTGGAGAGAAAGTTTTTCTCCAGTCATGTCTGAACCACATATTTCGGCTCATGTACGTTGTATCTCATCCTTTTCCCATATACCACTGCGAAGAACGTGGCTCCATCTAATTTGATTGTTTACTCAGCTCTAAATCATATACATTTTACAATGGGCAAAGGAAACCAGCAGTATCAGAATCATAATGCCAGTGTGCCAGCAGCAGGAGAACTCACACTGCTATCAGCAGATCAATGAAAAAAATATTTTGTCAAGCAATATTACAGCATGCCATAGATTTTATTACTGAGCTCATCCTAACTCATGTTATCTGAAGTTTGTGTGGTCTGTAAGCTTCTGAAGCATTTCTAGTCAACTTGAGGACTTCCAGTTTTCTGTATTGTTCCAACATTGTGGAGTTCAACACAAAACAGTCACACTGCAAAGAGACAGACGCTAGTTTTAATGTCAGAAGAGAGAACTGATCTTTTTGGAGCTTCTATAGATAAAAATAAAATAACCAGTTCATGCTAGAACCATAGTTAACCACAACACATAGCATTAGCCATCTCTAAGCAAGTGGAAGAGGAAGATGATTTTCAGAGTTGTTTCTACAGATTAAATAGTTTTTTTGGAAAAGCTCACTGTTGTGACTCCGCCAA
The DNA here is from genome assembly GCA_009867235.2 of Psittacus erithacus. Taxonomy (NCBI): domain Eukaryota; kingdom Metazoa; phylum Chordata; class Aves; order Psittaciformes; family Psittacidae; genus Psittacus; species Psittacus erithacus. Next base: position 21,226 of record WYDI02025376.1, on the reverse strand, counting down.
AGAGCAAGCAGCACCTAATGGGACAGCTCATCTTCAAAATGGGACAATACTGGAGATCAAGGTTGCAGAGGCAGAGAGCAGGAGGCAGGAGGCATCTGCATTAGCGGACTGCGTTTACACTCCAGTGGAGAAGTGCTGCAAATGGCAAGCTGGAGAAGATGAAAGTAGATGTGCTAAGAATCAACACAAGTTTCTGGAACAACCTCTCCCACAGAAGTCTGGGAGCAAAGGACATCACCAACATTTAATACAGAATTTGATATATTTCTGAAAGAGATTACATATTGTGATACCTGTCACACCAAAAGGCTAGACTGTATAATCCTGGAGGATCATTTCTCTGCTGTTTTCTTCTGCTCCTTCTTCTTCCATTTTCTGTTTTGGCTCCTTGTCTTAAACTTTTAAGGAAACTGGAACACTGATTATTTCTGCATTTCTTGTTATGAACTGACAGAAATGTTTAAGGGCAAGGTGCAAAAGCACAAGAGAATGGGAAAGCATCCTGAAAATGAGAAGATGCCACAGCTGTTGAGTGTTATTTCTGGGGCATTCTGTATTACATCCTGCTTTCCTTCCAGAACCCAAAGAGAAGTTTTCACAGTGTAGCAGTCTGCACAACTCTTTCTGGTTTGGCCTTTCCAGAATGCAAAAAAAGAGGGATGGGGTAAGCCTCACAGGTTGGATTCAAATGGCCAAGAAGTGGTGGTGAACTGGAAGCAGAATATGTTTCCAGCTGCCAACTGGAGTAAAGGACAAAAATCACACATTGAAGAGACTTTTCCCAGAAAAGTCAATGAAAAGATACATAGAGGATTCCATGTAAAACAAAGCAGGTGGGATTTTTAGGAAGCATACAAGGTCTCTACCATAGCAATTGATTTACACAGAACCATTCTATGTATTTAGACGTGTATGTTGTATCTGTGTTTTTCTGAAGTAAATTCCTCTTTCTTTTCTTCTCCTTTGAGACCCAATCAATGCTAAATTAAACAATCCAGAAAAACTTGTCCTAAGTGTTTATTGCGTACCATTTCTGACAGCAGTACCTGTGTTGGGATAAACCCACCCATAGTTTAAGAATACACAGGAACTACAGCACCTTCTCGAGATGTACATGTAAAGATGCTCAGTAAAACTGCGGACATCTTAATTTATTGAATAATTTACTTTTCACCTTGGACCTAACCCAAAATTCATGTAAGCTGGTGTTGTGTTAAAAGGTAAGACAATTTGGCAGAAAATAAACACCCTTGTGTTCCAGCTGGTTCTCAGATATTAGAAGGGCTGGGTGCGGCTGGGGTTAGATTCTGGACGACTTCCAATTTACCACTATCAGTCCTGTCACGTTCAATATATTGAACAATCACAATTCCAAATGCACTAATAGCACACTGGACCTTTGGCCTAATCATGCTTACGAACTAACACAGCTACACTGAAGGATTTGGTCGCATTCAAAAACTGTTATGATTAGCTACTCAAACAGTGCAGTTTATTGAAGCAACAGATACAGGTTCCTGTGGATTGCCAGTGAAAAATATACTGTCTGCAAAAGCATGTGCAAGTAATAGGTGCATGATAAAGTTATGAATAATACAGCCTGGCTTTCAAATGTAGAAGTAAAAGTGGAAAGTAACTCTATATACAGATTCGTAATTTTCCCAGGGAAGCACTTAATACAGTGCAACTCTTATCCAAAGGCATCCCTATGAGGGGGGGAAAGGTCCAGCCCATCAACTCACCCCAGGAGTCAAGGGTGTCGTGGTTTAAGCTCAGTCATAAATTAGAAAAGCATGTAGCCTGCTCATTCCCCCCCCCACCCCCTCCTGGAGGGATGGGGAGGAGAATTGAAAGAATGTAACTCCCACGGGTTTAGATAAGAACAGTCCAGTAACTAAGGTATAACACAAACCACTGCTGCTACCACCAATAATAACAATGATAAGGGAAA